>JAQFJA010000026.1:24538360-24551954 GCA_029874485.1 Naso brachycentron | reverse complement strand
TCCATGTCAGAGGCAAATGTTGTAGTTTTTTAAAACTACATTACATTTGTCTGACTGCTTTAGTGTTCAGATTCCACTTCCAATCATTACCATGTATCTCTAATTTTGGTCATTTTGTGATCAAGTGAAGGATTAAGGGTTTCTTTGTGAGTTGAGAGAATTCTCCAATTTTTTTCTCTCTTGGATTAGCTGTAAAATACATTGTCTCAAAGCTGCAGGCCTGTTTCTTTAAGCTCATTAAATGAGACTTTGCTTCTTACGGGACAGTGACACTAATGACATGATGATCTTGCACCAGATTAAACTACTCACAAGAGGCCTATAGAAAAAAAATGGATAAAATAAGCACAACCTTGAACATCTACGGCACAAAAATGTGACAAACACATTAATGCAGCAGTAATAAAAATCCAAATACATTATATATATCACATATAATGGTAAAATACTGAAAGTGATCATTTTCTTGCAGAATAAGGATTGTTACCTTTAATATTTTCTGTATTTTTTTCTGATAGCACTTAGTGCCTGTAAACTGGCTTTAAATGCAGGACTTAATTGTAGTGGCATATTTTCAGACTGTAGTATTACTTCAGTACTGAAAGGGTCTGAATACTTCTTTCTGTCAGTATACAAAATAATACGTTTGCATGGTTGCATCACTGTTTGCAGTTTGTCTGTTAAACAAAAGCAACTGCACAAACTGCCTGCAGCTTAATAAATCATTTAAATCAGAGTAAGTGATTATCTGCACAGACCTTCCTGTCTTTTGTATTTACCTCCCAGGTGAGCATATTAGAGTTCTCATTGATTTATTATCAGTTATACAAATCACTGATGCACTTTTAGGTGTTGTGAAACATACGCCGGTCAAAGACCCTGATGATTCTTGCACAGGACCACATATTGTGTCATTCATGATATTTTATTAATATTTTCCATATTATTTTATTCCAAGGAAGACTGCAGGAAGTCAGCAGTTGAAACACGTCCACTAGTCTGAACACAAGAAAGTTTTATTACAGTTAGAAGAAGTTAGACAAAATGAACCTTTTTGGGGATATTTTATTTTATTTTGTAATTGCTGCTTTATTATTAGGTTACACATTGTAATGTTTTTATTCCTATTATCACCATATTACTGTACTTAAATTCTATTCTTTTTTTTAATGTTTGTTTTTTCTTATGAAGACCAATATTTATCTGTTAAACACTTTGAGCTGCTGTCTGTGCATAAAGGGTCCTGTAATAAAGTTATTATCATTTATATTATTATTATTTTGTAGTCCATCTGGTCAGTATTGAGGGGCTCGACTGGTAAACCTGCACGCAGTGTAACGTAACAGAGGATCTTTGTTTCAACCACCGAGTGGTTCATCCTCCTCATTGAGGATCTTTGGTACAGTACAATACACTCCCGGTGGCTGAACCGAATCACGGGGAGATGTTTGCTAACTAACCGGTCATGTTTTTCCGGCCTCCAACCTGCCTTGGCGTTCATCTACGAGTTTCAACGATTTTACAGCCACTACAGCAACAACAACACGGATTTCCAGCTTCTATTTCGAAGGACTTACAGCATTTTTAAATGATTCTATCGATCAGGTGGCCTTGAACATAAACTTAGCAATGCCTCGAATTTTTGTACAGTGTCAGCTGACTTAACGTGAACCTCGCTTCACCGGTAAACTTGTCAACGTCGCGAACACTAATGGAGGATGATAATGGCGGAGGCTTCTCCGAGGTTCACACCGTTTCCTCTGATGTTCCGAGGAAACGAAACCCGGAGCTGAGGAAACTGCTGCTGTTCAAAGCTTACAAGAGGCGGTGGTTCGTTCTGCTCGTGCTGTGTCTGTTAAACTGCTCCAACGCCACGGTGAGTCCACCCACATGACGTAACGTGACGGTTACCTGACAGGTGTGCCCCTCAGGTGTGTTTCCTGGTTTGATAAGCAGTCACGTTCACATTTACTTGCCTCTGATACTGATAAGTAAATATAAACCAAAGTATTTATCGTAGAAAATACCTCAGCTGAGTAAATATTAGGCTACTACTGCAATGTGAAGCTGTAAAGGTGGAGCTAATTTTATTCAGGGAAGTTTAATCATCAAATAAAACATGATTAATTTGTTGATTTGCATTTTGTATTAATTTGAATCTGCAAAGTAATTAGTTACTAATCATATTAAATAAAAAATGTTGGGAAGTAGAAGTATAAAGCAGTATATAATGGAAAAGTAGAATATAAATATCGTAAAAAAAAAAAAAAAAGTGCTTCTTAAATGTACATGGTTACAAGTCACAATGAAAACAAACAGTAAGTAATTAATCAATATTCTCATAATGAATCAAAATAGTGAACTGACTTTTTAATGCCAAACTCACACTGCACATTCGCAGACTCTGACACTTGGTGTGACATCTGCCTGGTAGTTCCTGTTTAAGCACAATATAAATACAAATTCAGAATTCAAAGTACAAAAAGAACCTGAAAACACGGAGACATGACACAGACTTTTATATCATTCATTGTCTTACATTTTGCACAGATATCATCATCTCCAAAGTTCATTCCTCAGTCTGCTTGGAAATCACTAAAGCCCCACTGTTCAGAACTTGCCTGAGAATTTACAGATTTATAAGTTTTCTTCTGCATCAAAGTAATCCAGTTAGAATTCTCTGAACAGGCTCGGGCACATTGTGAACATGAACTGCTTTTAAGTAATTCGGCATTCCTGGAATGTTGCCAGTTTGCCAAAATAAATTAATACAAATTAAAAACTCCACACACACCTGTTTGCGGTCAAACCTGTTAATTCCATTTGATAATCTCCCATTAGATTATGTATCACAGTGATAAACATGATGTCTGTCTTCATCACAGTTCATCCTTTGTTGCCACATTTTACATGGAGGAAAGTTGTAGCTGTAAGATGAAGCACTCCCTGTAAATGCCAGCTTGTTTTCCTTTTCCTAGATATCTGAAATTCTTTGACCCTTGTTTAGCTAACACAGCAGATGTGGTTGTGAACGGATGACATGTGGCGCCCTTTTGTGTTCGGTGGAACTTGATATAATTCCCCGGGGATGCTGTCATTGTAAAGCAGAGTGTGCCTGGAGGCAAGTGTGCCCGTCTCAGTCTTCCAGCATGAGCCCCTCCCTCACCTTTTCCCAGCTCCCATGGGACCCGTCCTCTCTATGGGACCCATTGTTTTCATGGAGCTGGTGGTCTCGCTCACAAAGGACGCTCAGCTGCAGAGAGTCATTCATGATGTGGCAAACAACAGCCGATGAGCCAGTTAGGCATCAGTCTGTCTGACACCTGTGGTGTGCCGCTGATTGTTGCCTCATAAATTGATTAAAGCAATATTTCAACTTTTTTCAACTTTTCAAACTTTTTTTGGTATCAGTCATTCACCTTTAGGTGTCTTGAACTGAAGAATGTATTTTTTTTCTTTTCAGTGTTATTTAGGGATGTAAGAAAACATCAATACATACCAAAATCACAATATAATGTTTTGCAATATCGTACTGATTCTCAGAAACACTGAATCAAAATAATTTGGCATCCTGCACTTTATCAGTCACGTGTAAAGCACTTTGAATTGCATTTTATCAGTTTGAAAGGTGCTATATAAATAAAGTCTGATTGTTAATAACAGTTATGCACATTTTATGTGCATATGATTATGACTGTATTTTATTGCATGGCTGCTTTGTGATAAGACAAAAATTTGCTGCACATCCTTGTTCCCTCTCTGCTTGGCTTACATATAGTATATGTGTGCTAAGCAAATATTTGTCAGAGAATGCCTTTCCTCTTTTTAAACACCAGGTTAATCTACAGTCACATTTCAGTGTTTGACCCAGTTTCAAGATGCGTTATTGTAGTGTTGTTTCACTTTTACATGCACAAATCAAGTCAGATTACTTGGGAAAATTTGATTATGGCTATAATTTGAAGAATGCAAAGATTTTCTTTAGGCTCTAACAGCTCAATAGAAAGAGTACAGAGTTCCGTGTTCAGTGTGAATGTGTCTGAACTTATCAAAGAGTTCACTGTAAAGCAGGAAATATTTAACTAATGTCGGCGTTTTTGGGGGCTTTTTGTGGCTGTGTTATTGATAGGACAGCTGAGGGATTGGACAGGAAATGGGGGTGGGTGGGGAATGACATGCTGCAGAGGGCCACAGAATGGTATCGAACCCAGGGTCGCTGCAGTGAGGCCACATCCTCTGTATGTGGGGCAGCTGCTCTACAGCTGAGTTACGGGGGGCACCTCAGCTTAACTCTCATTTTAAGTTCGACTTCATTTTGGTTTTAAGGATGCACCATAGAGGGATAAAATGACACATTGCTGGTAGCAGTGCGTCCTTGTAACCAAAATAATAATGCATGCAGGTGCAAACAAAGGTTAGACACACAGTTAGGAAGGGCTCCAGACTGACTTTTTCCCACTGGTGCTCCTGGCTAAAAATATTAGCGGCAGTAACACTGCTCCTGGTTTTTATACTGGTGTTATTTCAGGAGAAACTTGATTTTTTTGGCCATGCATAGGCCAAGAATTAGGGGCTACACATTATGTTTTTGTTTTTGTTTTTTTTTAAACAAATGAATACCAGTAGTCTCATTGTTTGAGCAGGTCTCACTTGTTTTCAGCAGATACAGACATCATGTTTTAATACATCTCTTCATGTTTTCCCAGTTATGGTTGACCTTTGCACCCGTAGCAGACCAGGCGGCCCAGTATCTGGATGTCACTCTGGACAAAATCAACTGGTTGTCACTGGTCTACATTGTTGTGGCCATACCGCTCAGCTTTGGGACCACATGGATGCTGGACACGCTCGGGCTACGAATCACGGTACAGAGCTCCCTATGAAAGCTGAGGCGTCACAACGGCCTCAGTGTAAATTGTATTGTTGGCTCCAACAGTTGTGCTTGATGCTGTATGATGGATCTATGTTGACAGGAAATTAGTTGAACATAATCTGCATGTGATATTGGAGGGATAGAGAGTAGATTACTGCTTGAATCTGTCTCAGCATTCTGACCTTTCACCCTCTTGCCATCTTGACTTTGCAGCTGATTCTGGGAGCCTGGCTGAACATGTTGGGGGCCCTGGTTCGCTTCTGCGGCAAGCCAGCAGAATATTTTAAAATCCTGTACCCTGTAGTGATGTTGGGCCAGACGCTCAGTGCTCTGGCTCAGCCGCTCATCATTTTCACCCCCACAAAGCTGGCAGCTCTGTGGTTCCCTGACCACCAACGCGCCACAGCCAACATGATCGCCTCTATGTGTGAGTGATAATTAACTGTTTGTCACTGACAGCTGGGTGGACTTGGGTCTGTTTTTTATTATATTTAATTCTAAATTTAAATGATTTTTTATGACTGTGTAGCATTAAGGGGCCACAAATTAAGTTAAAATGTTAAATAAAAAGTATAAATGTTGTTGTTAAAATTCCACCATGTGTATACTTTAGTAGATCTCTGACTGTATTTTTAAAGCCCATTCACTGCCATTCATGTTGAACAGGGTATAAAAACACTATAGGACAGGTGAAAGTTGCTAGGTAAGGGTGATTCACCCCTCTAAAGAGAACGTCTGCGTTTATTTGGTCAAAAGTTGCTGAGCACGAGAGAGAGAGAGGAGCCAGGAGCCGTTGAGACAAAAGTTATTACGCCAGGCGAAATAGTTCCTTACAAGTGCTGCCTTCCTCGTTCGAATATTAGCGTGGAAGAGGATTTTGACACCGACCTTCTTTTTAACTAACGTCACATTTTCAGGTACTTTCTGTAAAGTTTATTGAATTTGGACAAAATGTGAACAAACATGATATCTCATAGATAAAGCTGTTTTGGGAAAATGGGCAGGGTTAATGTAACCTGTGTGGCCGATGCTGATGAAGAACAATGACATGGAGTAACGCTGGTATGGAGCTTTAAAGGCTCTCCTCTGAATATTAATCTTTTTTTTTTTTAAAGAGTATAAGACATCTTTCAAAACAACGTTAAATATTGATCAAATATTTCAGCAGTGCACCCCTGAGCAAGATGTCTGAATATTTCTAAATGTGGAGAAGATTCAGTTTTTTTTCAACCACAGGGTACTTTTTTGATGAGTCCTTTCAGTAACATCGTTGATGAGCCGATCAATTAGTGAAAGTAACAACATTACTGTTGACCAGCTGTTCACCAAATGCTGCAGACTTGTACCATAGCTGGTAATTTTGTCTAATCTGTCATTCATATTACCAGGTAATAAGCCGTTTGAAGACCCTGAAGTTATTTCAATTATTTAGTCGAAAACTTTTGTATTGAAAAGTCTCAACTGAACATGGTGGATAAAAACAAAACTAAATCAAAAATTATTATCATTATTCTTTCTGATGGCATGTCTATCATCAGAGGTTCCTTCCTTTTATAAAGCAACACATTTGGCTAGTGGGATTGTGACAGCGTGAAAGTTGAAGTATTAGTTAAAATACAGCCATGTAGACTTTGGGCTTTTGCCAAAAAGAAAAAGGTGCTTGAAATAATTTATCACTTTTTACATCTTTTAGCTTTTGCAAAGAAAACAACAAACAGTTTTTAAACTTGAATCTTAATGTTCAGAATGCATAAAGCACAATAATTCACTATTAAACTCTTAACTTTGATTTAAAAAAAAAAAAGTTTAAAATATGTGATTTATCGATTTAGTTTTCAATGTTTGATCATATTTGTGTCATTGCTGGCGCCTCAGCTCAGGTTGACTCAGTTTTTGTGCTCTGTGTGACAAATCTAAGCAGGAACTGAGTCGGTTTTAGCACGTGGCGCATCACGCAAGGAAGCATGTTTGAACTGTTTTGCATGTCAGCAAACTTTTACAGTGTCCTGAGATAAAAATCAAGCATACAACAATTTTGTTTTAATTCTAATATTAATAATTAAAGTTAAGAGTAATTTTTAATTCAATATCTTGAATATGCAGTTTTCGAATACTCCATCTTGTTACTGATAATAATAATAATAATAACTTTATTTATAGAGCACTTTACGTCAAAGTGCTTTGATACTTTAAAAACAAGACGACCTGGGCGGCTGAAACAGGGAACAGAAAGTTGTGTGAGTCTGTATCGCCTGTTAACACAGGGCAGAAATAAAAATAACCCTGAACAGCACTTCTCTGTTTCCTCCTCAGCCAATCCTCTGGGCGTCCTCCTGGCTAACATCATCTCTCCCATGGTGGTTGAAAAAGCTGCTGAGATTCCAACTCTGGTGAGTTGAACTAAGGAAAAGTCTTCAAATCCACTTAATGAGCAGTCTGGTCAGGCTTCAGATTCACTGTTATGATTCTGATCAGTTGCTGACTGAGCCTGGTGGAGCATAAGACTGGTGAATTTTGAATTAATTTGCTCCCGTAGAAACAGATAAAAGAATTCCCAGCCTGTGCCATGTAGACTTCTGAGCATTGAGCTTTATGCTGCACATTCAGAAAACTAAAATGTCCCTAAATTGAACCTCATTGGGGGCCTTTGTGACACATGAACCCCCTTCTCTTCCCCATGATTTCTGTCACTGTCCTCTAATAGAGGCAAAACTGTCAAAAAATCTGAAAAAAACCCCAAAAACCTCATCAGCTGGCCTGGAATCAGAGCATTTCCTCAGAGCATCGTGCCGTTGCAGCAGCTGTTGCGTCTGCGGCTCCGGCCAGCTCGCCTGCTAATGATGATAAATCGTCTTTGATTTAAGGTGCTAACATCCATTTATCCTCACATTACGTGTGTTTCTTCCCCCCTCCAGCTGATTGCCTATGCAGTCCCGGCATGTTTCATCTGTTTCCTAGCAACAGTGGGGATACGGAGCAGCGCTCCCCCCACGCCGCCGTCAGCCAGCGCTGAGACATCCAGCTCCGAGCCATTCGTACAAGGACTCAAACTGGTAAGAACACGGCGGTCAGAAAACATGCAGGTAGACAGAAACATAATACAGGTGTCAGTTTATGGATAAAGATTCTTTAAATGTGATCAGAACAGTGAGACAGACAGGAAGACTGCACAAACTCAGATTTAAAGTTGAACCTGCAAAGGGCAGATTATGTAACGAGTCCAAATCACAAAGTGATGCTGTAGCAGAGAGAAGCACCACATCCCCCCTGTAACCTAGTTACCTCCAACTTTAACTTTCACATAATTTTCATTAAGGAGAACTTTGTCTGCAGCCAGATGAAGCAAACAGACACAGACATGAACATAAGAGATATTAGAAATATGTAAACATGTTTAAACCCTCCACACAATCGCAAAAAAAATACAACCTACATCGTGTCACATCATAAAACCTGAGTACATCCACTCTGCATCGTCATCAACATTAACACGAGAACAAAGTCATCACCACCATCGTGTGGCACCTCGTTCACTCAAATGTTTTCTGGGAAAGCAGGAAATTAATTTTGATGCCAGATGTGAAAACTGGTTGAGTTGAATCAACGACTTTATTAGTTAATCCACACACAAAAAAACGGCAAACTACTTTAATTGAAAGAAATGTAAGTTGTTTTTGGAGGAAAAAACTTCAAAAATCAGTGGTTCTAACTTTCTAAATGTGGTTATTTAGTGGTTTCTTTTTTGTTCACTACCATAACTCACATGCAAAATTGCAGTTGAGATGTCAGCAGATATTTGATTTATCGTGGTGATGAAACACAGAAATCCTTGTCATAATTTCAGCAACACATAACTGAAAACTGAGAGGGCTGCTTGCTCTTTTACAGCCACATTGACAACCAGAAGCTCCACAGTCTCCTCTGTTTGTCTCTGCTGCAGCTTCAGTGTCTTGCTCACAGTGCTGAAGCTGCCTTGAGGTCATGAGGGAGGGAAGAGTGCGTCTTGTGTAGTTTTCCTGCTTTGATCCACTCCAATTGAATGTAACATCAGATTAGTGACGCTGTAATACTGCCGCACTCTTACTATCTCCTTTTGATCACCGAACTTACTTATTTTAACAGCAGTGAATTGTCCCATGAGCTTCCTCTCACGGCTCCTTCTGTCTGTTTCCTCTGCAGTTACTGAAGAACAAAGCTTACCTCATCCTGCTGCTGTGCTTCGGTTCAGGCATGGCTGTTTTCACCTGCTTCTCCACACTGCTGGAGCAGATCCTGTGTGTGCAAGGTTACACCAATGTAAGCACTCTGGAGAAAAAGCCTCCAAACTGATTTCAATGAAGAACAAGTAGGCTTTTAAGAGGAAAGATCATGGATAAATAAATTGCTTATTTGTTACAATTAAATTAAAGTAGTACTGGTAACTGATGGAGCAAAGAGAAAGGAAACGAACTCTGGTCTCTTGCATACTGACACTCAGATTGATTTTGTCAGGACTTTGCTGGCATCTGTGGCGCTCTCTTCATCGTGTTTGGCATCGTGGGCGCCGGTGCTTTGGGTCTGTACGTCGACAAGACCAAGAAGTTCATTGAAGCCACAAAGATCAACATTAGCTTTGCGGCTCTTGCGTGCATCGCCTTCGCAGTGGTGAGATTATGAAAGAGTTTAAAGCTGTTTGTGTTTGTATTTTATTTAAAGTAGAGTGGATGATTTCAGCTTCACTTTTGATACTCGACAGAGAACTGGAGACGCTTGTCACATTACAATAAGAACAGGCTTTAAAAAAGAATCTACTGCTATCTACTTATAGATTCTGTTTTAGTTCTGACATCAACAATTTTCTCCTTTACAAAGTATTTTTTTTAAAGGCACGTTTGTGATGTTTGGTAGAACTTGATATGATGAACAAACAAGTGGAGCAGGAGCAGTCGCAGTCTGATGTGCAAACACTTTTAATGTAGCTGCTCCTGCTTCATCAGTGTGTTTTGACAGTTACTTTATTTAAATGTAGAGTGAATGCAGCTGTTTAAATAAAGCAAAATACAAATATAATCGACACCTACAATCAACACAAATAAGAAAACTTTTGCCATTGTGGTTGTAACCCTGAATGCGTACAGTAAAGGTAGCAGTTTATCAGAACTTGCATGGATATTTGAATCATCCACCACTTAATCAAGGTTCAGTGCTGAAAGGAGCATTTATTGTCATTCTCTCTAAACACAGTTCTCAGTATTCACAGGCATAAAACTGCATTGCTTCAGTGTTCTGGTGTTGAAAAAGGAAACAAAAGGTTATGAAAGAGGAAGAAACTGGTACAAACAATGAAATATTAAGAAGTGTAATGAGTGATAGTAATAAGATGTGCTCTCACATGTGAGGATGCACACGCTACAGTAAAAAATATCAAAGGTATTTATATGGTGGTGGAGGGGAAATGTGTTGAAGTCGCTCATGAATGTCTCCAGAAGTTGTGAGAAGGTCATCTGGAATTTTCTGTCGATGAAGGAGTTTCTGTTTCTTTGTTGTGGCTGTTGCTGCTAATGTAAACCGATCAACTCTTCCTCTGTTGTTTTCAGTATTTTAAACCAACTGTAAATGTAGCAGCTACTGGACATGATCTAATCACTCTAACTAGAACTAGAGCTTTTCTGCTATTGGTTCCTCCTCTCAGGTGTCTCTGATGCCGCTGCAGAAAGCTGCCATTGCCGCCATCTGCTCTCTGTTTGGCTTCTTCGGTTTCTCCATTTACCCGGTGGCCATGGAGCTTTCTGTGGAGTGTTCGTATCCCGTTGGTGAAGCAACATCAGCCGGACTCATCTTCGTATCAGGGTACCAAAGTCTGATCACAACATAAAACTCAACGAATGCCGTATGACATGCAGTATTATACTGAGCAAATGTTTGACAAAATTTTATTTTTTTCACTGTTTGTGCTGCAGATGGTGTTGAGAAATCCCATTAATTCATATACCTGAATTAGTTCAATATTTAAAACAGACACCGATCAGTTCCTGGACTCCATCCTGGTACCTAATGTGTGTTTTCTTGGGATCTTTTCCAGGCAGGTTCAGTCTGCTCTCTACATAATCGTCCTGCAGGCTTTGACCAAACCGCTCGCAGACTCTCCTCTGTCCACCTGCGGGGACACAGTCCTGAGCTGGAGGGGTAGGTCACATGACGTTACACCTCCATGAGAGTCTAACAAAGGCTGCCTGAGTGAAAATCAAACATGACTCACTGATGAGGAGCTGTAATGTGCTCAGTTTACTAACCTTCAATCAAAGTTTTCAGGCTGTAAAGTTAAAGTATGTAACATTTTTACATTCAAATGTCTAAAACAGACTTCATCTTTGCAATTTATTTTGTTACATTTTGTCACTCATCATGTTTTCATGTACTTTGAAAAATCATTCAGAACCATAATAGGATTAGAATCTTTGTGCAACATGAAATATTATGTGGGGACTGTATGTGTGTGAAACAAGGAAGGATTTCCGAAAAGACAAATCTAATTTTTTTCTTGTATACATAAAGAATAAAGTATCTAAATAACCAGTGGTTTAAAAATAAAACATTACATAAAACCTTCAACATGTAAACTTCAGACATTATGGATGCTGAGTCAATGAGAACTGAAGTTGTTTGGTTTACTGTGGATGTTTCTCTCCCTTAGTGCCGATGCTGGTGATGGCGGGAGTGTTTACTTTGTTCTCGTGCTGCTTCGTGATCTTCTTCCACACACGGTACAGACGACTGGAGGCCGAGGAACAAGCGACTAACGGGACCAAACAAAGCTACGGCTCGATGACCACTGAGCACGCTCCGACTGTGGAGACGTGAACCTGCTGAGACACTCATAACCTGAGACGGACCGAGGGACTTATGGGGAGAGTCACACCTGCAGTTTGTGTTGGTGACCTCATGGGCAAATTTGTTTTGTTCTTGATTCTTTTGAGGCTTTTTTTGTACGTTTGAAGTGCAGATTGTACACACTGTACATGTGTTGCTATTTACAGGAAGAATGATATCTATAATTAAAACAAAAATGTAAATGAAAGATTTTACTAATTATACACAAACTGTAGTTTGTAGGGAGGAAATTTGCTCCTCTTTATAGTTATGCAAGTAGATCTCTGAGCACTTAACATTCCTACACTAATCTTGTGCATTTATAGAATTTTTACGTTCTCACTTGTTTTTAAGACAAGTTAATTTTTAACAAAACGTACATGAAGTTAATGTTGGAGCAAATTAAGCCCAAAACAGACACAGTTTTCTACATTCCTTTAGCCAACTGACACAGTACCTCCTTACATCTGTGTTGTGTTGCCGTCACCAAAACAAAATCAGAAACTGTTGGACGGCTCAACACACAGAATTCTTGTCTATTTGCTTCCACTGTGCAGAGACAAAGTGTTGATTGTTTTGACTCTCAGGGGCTGACAACAGACCTGATGTTTACTGTTGATGTTTCAGATCACTGAAGCATTTGTGCCATGAGACTTCACTGCAGCTGTTTGAAATAACTTGATGCATTCTGACCTACAACAGGCAGATGTAGGGACAGAGAAGGTAAAGTTAAGAAAAGACGGTTTCAAGTTTTTAGACTGAGGCAGAGGTATGATTTAATGCTTTCATTTAATGTAAAAAGGCTTCATTTTTACATAGGTACATTGAAAGAAATATATCATTGGCATGGTCCAAGAGGATAGAGATAAAACAAAAACTGGTCAAAGATGGCAGTTAATTCTGCTTAGTTAGACTGATCATTTGAGCATTTTTCATTCTCTGACTGAATTTGATTTCTTCCTCATTCATGTGGGAAAACAAACACAAACACAAAAGATGTTCACTGATACATCAAAAACAGGAAATTGCTAAAGGAGAAAACAGTGATCTTAATCACCTTTTGTGGTGAACAAGCTAGCTTAAACTGGATTTGCTTTTAGAATCTCCTTATTATGATCATTTTTTTATGGCCTAAAATGATTATTAAGTTCTACCATATGGTACTAAAATGACACAATACAGAATAAAATGTATTAATATTTATCAGGTGTTCTGCTGAAAACTCTAAATTCTAAGACCCCACTACCTGAAAATGAAACTTACTGTTTACGGTTTGATAACAACTGTGCCAATAAAATTGTTGTACTAATAATCATGTACATTAATTATAGAAATGTGTTAATGTTGTTTGTAACTGATTGTTGATGCCTTGAATTTCTGAAAAGTTTTCTTCTGAACGACTGCAGATGTTGCACAGCAGGTCTGGGTGACAGACACTTGAATGGACATTGTGCAATGAAGAGAATCAATTCTTTAGTACATTTGTTTCACTGTCAGCATAAACTGTGGTGCCTCTGATACAGATCAAGATTCTGTGACACATTTGTGCACCATCAGTTAATCTTTGAGGTTGTGTTCATATTCTAATTATATTTTTTTAATTTCTTCCACTGGTCAAAATCAATAATGATGTCAACTAATGATGAAGGACGTGTCTGACTTCAGCTCAGGTGTTTTAGGTGTGATCATCCTAAAAAAAACAAACACATCTGATACAAGTGACTTCAGTTTCAAGTTCTCCAGTTGTATTCAAAGGCCAAGAATAGGGCTGCAACTAACTATTATTTCAATTATTAAATGTCAAAGAAGTGTGAAAAATGCTTATCTCAATTTCAGATTGCTTCTTTGGTCCAAACAACAGCCCAAAACACA
>JAQFJA010000026.1:24489975-24505144 GCA_029874485.1 Naso brachycentron | reverse complement strand
ATGCAAATAATTACACTTTTATTTACACAAGTAGAGAAAATGGAAGAACTTTCACTGGATGTTTTACTGGGATATGTAGCAGTCAGTTTTCCAGTTTTATTTTACTGACATATTAGAATACAACATATAAATTAAGAACATGCTCAAATACAGTGAAGTACATTATATTAAAGTTTTGATTTTTCTTTTTTTTTTAATTAATGATTTACTTGCAGAAAGTTTTTTAGGACAAAACTGTCTTTTCTTGATTTGTTTCTCACTTAATTATCTCTTTGTGTTTTAATGCAAAACATTTACCATGTCTTTGAAAAAAATTTGCAGTTAACAGCCCATCACATGTGCTCCTTTCTTATAATTGAAAAAAATCCTATCCTATCCTTCATTTTTCCCAGACATCTTCATACCGTCTCATGACAGTCTGATGGTGAACCTGAAGGAAAGCAAAGAGGTACAACCTTTGTTTTATTGTGTCAATGTAAATAGCTACCATATCTCTTTTTTCTTCCATTTCTTCTTATTCTCTCATTATTTCTGCATTATTCCATCTTCCTTCCTTCTCCTCCTCCAGCTGGTGAAGGACCTGCTGACGTCGCTGCCGGCCATGTTCAGTCAGAGCAGGGAGACCCACAGCGCGCTTGGCCCGGCACTTCAAGCCGCCTTCAAGCTCATGTCGCCCACCGGGGGGCGTGTCACAGTATTTCAGACCCAGCTGCCAACATTGGGTGCCGGTGCGCTGCAGTCGAGGGAAGACCCCAACCAGCGCTCAAGCACGAAGGTAAGAATGAGGGGAGACATTTTATGCTATTTTGAGCACATCTGCAATGACTTCATTTTTCAGCTTGCTGCTGAAAATGTTCATGTTTCTGAGGTTTCTGCTTTTTGTCTTTTCTTACCTCCATGGTTTGCCATTTTTACCGACAACTTCATTTTTCAAGTATTCTTCTAAGTAAGGGACGTGCTATGTTTTCAGTGATTTATGAAGTCTAAACTAAGCCAAGTGACAAATGAAATACAGCAAGAAAAAGACTCTTCCACATCCCTCGCTGTGCGAATTTTTATGTTTTCTCAGGACTGTGTTATATTTAAATTCCTGCCACGACATCATAATTGGATCTCATGTTACAGTTAAGTGCTATCATGGAGGATTTTGAGCTACAGTCTGTGTTTTTGTCATCCTCAGTAGTGTGATTTATCGATCTTCATCATCTGTGTTCTATTTTTGAATTGAATAGACTGCCGTGAAGTTACAGCAGTGGCGTCCAACATTCGTGAATAAAACAAACTGAGAACAGATGTGCTTTCTTTCCTAGGCAAAGTGATTTTCTGATCTTTGGCTTCTGTGCTTTCAGGAGGATTTTATGCTGAAAAATGTAACTAAAGAAAAAGAAACTAATCCAGCAATGAACAAATCACACTCATGCACATACCCATCATGCACTCATCATGTCATACATCACTTTGTGGACACTTAAACCAAACAGGACTCAAGTGTCTGTAAAAGCTCAGGAAGATTTAAGGAAAGTCAAACTCTCTGAACCTGGTGATGGTGAAATATTTTGTGAAAAATCTGTATCTTTGCAGGGAGTTCAGCACCTCAGCCCGGCTACAGACTTCTATAAGAAACTGGCACTGGACTGCTCAGGTCAACAAATTGGGGTTGATCTTTTCCTGCTCAGCTCCCAGTACGCTGACCTCGCTTCACTGTGTAAGAATCAATAATTCGACTTCAGCATCCGCCATCTCAGTCACAAAAGGGTCTTTGTAATATCAGTCAGTATGTAAGCTCACCTGATACTGTAATTCAAGTATTTTAACAACTGCTGAATAATTTACTGGGTTAAAAAACTAATGACTGAATCAGTCTGAGACGAAATGTTGAAGCTCCTTCACACCAAACTGATAACAAAGAACAAATGGTGACAAAGATTGGCTGCTGCGTCGCGTTTTGTCAGTCGCTGTCGGGCCGAAAAGCAGCATCGTTCACACCACCAAGACAACAGACAAGACAAGGCAAATCGCTCTTCACACCGTTGTTAAGAACAAGCAACATTTTTTATTCCACTCTTGCTAATATAGCCACTTCTACCTGATTATATGTCTAATAAAGAAGTTACAAATGGCACAAGTGAAGAAGGCAGAGCCGTGCTAAATGTGTGTAATCATGGAAACTGTAGCGACAGGCTCAGGGGGCTTTCCCTCTCTACTTACCTGCACAGCCAATCAGCGTGATTTCTCTCACCGACAAGTCGCCATCATCGTCACTCTTGGATAAATTGAGATGCATCATAATCGTAGACCCCCGAATCCTATTTGAATCAAATCGTTGGGTGCCTAGAGATTCCCACCCTAATTGTTCACCCCACCCCAACCAGAGACACCAACTCTCTCTGACAGCTGTGACAAGTTCCGCCCCTGACCGCTGGTCTGGTGTGTAGTAGCTACTCTACTGATAATCTGTCTTTTGATGATTAAAATTGACTTTTGGCATCAGAGGTAAATCAGAACAGTAGGGAGCTCGCTGCTTTGAACAGACAAGCAGCTGTTCTCAGTTATGATTTGCATCAGCAACAAGTGATTCTAATAGAGGCCCTGAGTTAAGGCACAGAAGCATTAAAATATCAGCTGAAACTTTTCACACCGTTCTTGCAGTGTTATCCTCTTATCCATTGTTGATCCCACTGGTCAGTAGTTAAAGTTCATAACTGCAATGCACTGAAACTGCTGTTAATCCAAGATTACAGCAGCTGCTGTATGTAATGGGAGAAAGCTAAAAACTTCCTTTCAAAATTCAGAAAATTATCAGGGATTTTATTTTCTGCATTACAGAAAAGTTTGAAAATCATGCAGGCAGGTTTGTAAATTCATTTTCTCCTCTTCCTCCTCTTCTTCAGCTTGTATCTCCAAGTATTCAGCAGGCAGCATCTTTTACTATCCCTCCTTTCATCACATCCACAACCCGGCTCAGCTGGAGAAGTTCCAGAGGGATCTGGAGCGCTACCTCACGAGGAAGATCGGCTTCGAGGCGGTCATGAGAATACGATGCACTAAAGGTAACTGGATCACAGGACTCACACACAGGAGCTCTGTGTTGCTGGGTTTAGTCATAATAAACAGATGACCAAAAAGAAAGAAAAGGATGCTTTCAGATTCAACAGCTGAAGGTGTAGCACAGAGGTTTACTTTGTTACTTGTTTATTTGCACATTTTTCACATTTCCTTTTCTTTTGCTTGTCCTCAGGTTTATCCATCCATACGTTCCATGGTAACTTCTTCGTGCGCTCCACTGACCTGCTGTCCCTCGCCAACGTGAACCCTGACTCTGCCTTCGCTGTCCAGATGTCGATTGAAGACTCTCTGGCCGATTCGTCTCTGGCCTGCTTTCAGGCTGCTCTGCTGTACACCTCCAGCAAAGGTACACAAACTCACACACGCACACACACACACAGATCATGGTGAGGAAATCTACATGGGTCGTGGAGCAAAGCAAACACACATACAACACTTTTCAGCGGGAGCTTTTGGTTATACTTGTAAAATAAATACTGTTAAAAAAGTAAAAGTACCTCAGCTGAGCAAAGGTTTTAAAAATATTTCTATGCTGACACATGAACCTTGCAGGGTGAAAACAGTTACGCTGTTTGCTAATAGTATTATCGTCTGACTGTTTGTCCGTCTGTACCTGCAGGAAAACGGCGGATCCGTGTCCACACACTGTGTCTGCCGGTGGTCAACCAGCTGAGTGACGTGTACGCTGGAGCTGATGTTCAGGCCATAACTTGTCTGCTAGCCAACATGGGTGAGTGTGTAGCATAAATCCCCAACTCTCAGTCTTTTAAATTACGGTGCTTTAACTGTTTCAGCAGGAAAGAAGGAAGTGCTTACACGTAATTTTTCGAACAGAAACACTCTGATCGCAGCAGAAAATGTCGCAAGTGTGGTGTAAATTTGTAGAAACATGAACACATCTATTCTACACTCCCGTTCCAGCTATCGACAGGTCGATCTCATCCAGCTTGTCGGACGCTCGTGACGCTCTGGTGAACGCCATCGTGGACCTGGTGAACGCCTACAAGAGCAACGTGTCCAGCCTGCAGCAGTCTGGCCTCATCCTCCCCGCTGCCATGCGCCTCTTCCCCGTTTACATTCTCTCTCTGCTCAAACAGGTGTGGCTGCTTGACAGGCATCAACACTCACACCAGACATGAGGGCTCAAAGGCAGACACACACACACACACACACACACACACACACACACACACAGTCTGTATTAACCCTCAATAATCCACCCGTACACCTAATACACATCCCAAAATATGAACTGCTTTTACATAATCACTGCCCCTCCCTCTACACACACACACACACGCAAATACACAAAGAAGCTTTACAGTCATACACACTCTCTTTATGTTAAATGACTGTATTCATCCACCCAGGACTTGTTCAGTCATTTATTCATTCAGGGTGTATCCACTCTCAGACACACACACACACACCCTTTGTGTCATCTGAGATGAATACAACGCCTCAGTTTAATTCACCTTTATTACAAGGTCATGATTTCACTAAGTGTTTGTGTAGTAATTCATTCTTCAGCAGATGTTTGTTTGAATCAAAAGACACTAAATGAGAATTTAGTACCATCTGCTGCTCAGTGACAGTGAGAAAACAGTTTTGTAGCAGCTGCAGAGTGTGAAGTCACTGTGATGCAACATCAGGCTGAAAAACATTGCAGAGAAAAAATACAAATAAATGAAAAATAAGTCCTTAAATTTGATTTGTATCTGTTTCCAGAAAGCCTTAAGGACGGGCACCAGCACGCGTCTGGACGAGCGCGTCTTTGCCATGTGCGAGTTCAAGACGCAGCCGCTGCAGCAGCTGATGCGAATGGTTCATCCTGACTTGTATCGGCTGGACAACATGTCTGACCAGGTGGGGCATGGGCAAGACTGAACACAAGTGGGGAGTTCAGATTTCATGAGTCAGTTAAGTCACTTCAGGCCAGATCCACAAAGAATGGATTGCAGCTGCTAATAACACCATGATCTGTGCAATCTGCCCCGTTTTAGCACCCTATCTGCAAAAGAATTAATCATATGCCGGTAACACCCCCACATAGTTTGACACCTGAGTGAAATTTGCCCTCCTTTTGTGTCAAATTGAGTGAGCAGATCTTTTCCCAGTGTTTCAGTCTTTTCTACATATTTCAGAGCACAGACTGGTTCGTAATAGACACTGCAGAGAGAGCACAAGATTATGCAGAAAGCGTCAGTTTTGTTTGTCGCTCACAGTCGACTGTGTGTTGCAGCTGGCTGCAGCATCTTCATCACAGCAGCTGACACTATACACGTGTCTGTGAAATTAAAAAAAGTCTGTGTGCCTTTATGCATGGTTCCATGGTTGCTTCATTAAGAGGATCAGCCAGGATTTGATGTTAGTTAATGGTCTGTATTCTGCTTCACATCCTCACAGGTCAGCTGTTGCACCAAGATCCCGGGTTTGAACTGTAAAGTTGTTTGTAATAAAGCGGGCCTTATGGATGAATCCAGAACTGCATCAGAACTGTTTCCTTTAAAAATGCGATATAAACTCACAACCCACTTGATTCCCCTTCTGACTGTAGCTTTTGACCATAATATCACTCAATAACAATTCAATATTAGTTAAATGTCCTTTTAAGAGAGAAAGAGAGAGAGTAATTGCTCCGATCTAATACACGGTTCCACTGTTATTAAATAGCATTGCTGTGGTAATTAGCGTTGGCCTTTGTGAATTAAATGGTATTTGCAACAAGGTGTATTTGCATCAGAAAGAGGCAACTTTGCAGTGAACTTTTGAATCTTCCCCAATTTATATAAATGCAAATGGCACAGGTGCAGCTGGGAGTGGCAGTGTAGTTTGCGTGCATTTCACCTTTTGTTCGTGCTTTGTGGATTGCACACTATCTTTTTCTTTCATTGCACAGGTTTAGCAGCCTCATAAGCAGCAACATCCTTCTGTGGATCTGACTCAGTTTGGTCAGGGTTAGTGGGCAGCTATGCTCATGTTTGTTTCTGTCAGAAAATTACTGCAAGTTTATTTTTAAATCTCAGAAATTCTTGTTACATTTCTATACACGTGACTTTTTCCTTACGTGGAAGTGTAGCCAAAATAAATGGAACAGATTTGATTGTCCTCCAACTAATCCATTGCTTCGTTTGTGTCACACCTGCAGGGGGCGCTCCATTTGAACGACACAGTGGTTCCCCAGCCTCCTCTGCTCCACCTGTCTGCAGAGAGGCTGAGCAGAGATGGAGCTTTCCTCATGGACTGTGGAAACGTAAGCTTCAGGGTCATTTATCCATGACTCTCTGTAGGGATGTGCATCTTCAAGAGCGTTGTACGAGTGTCCTCATTCATACTTTTTCTCATGTTTTGCCACAAATTTGTCCAGCTGTTGTTGTCTTTAACAGGTGTAGATAACAGTGAAATTCTGTAGTTATTTCAAGCAAATTAATATCAAGTTTTGTGTTACATTCAGCCTATTAGAAGAATCACACAATGGCAGTTACAGACCACTTCCTGTTGTGACACACAAGTTAATTTAGGGGATTTCAAACCTGACCAAAAATCATATCCAGAATTAAAACCAAATCATTGTAGTTTTTTGACAAGAAAATGATTTATGTGAACAGTTTGATCCCCAAATGTTGTTGTAAATATTCAAAAAACAATAATGTCTTGCAATACTGCAGATGTTTCGTGAAAGAATTGAAATTTAAAAAAAAACAACTGTTAAGTTAGTTTCATAAAGGTCCTTACAATCAAACCTCTCATTCACCCTCTTACTATGAGCTGTATATATACAACATATATTCCACTTTTGAGTGATTATACCTCAGAGTTCTAATAAGCTCTTTTCACTTTTATTTGTGTGTGTGTTTAGTCACAAATGTGTTAAAAGAAGAGTTCAACTGGAAATGTAATTTTAGTATCTTCTCACTCGCATGCCGACTAAAAGCTTGTACACCCTCTTGAGACGGGGTTCACTCTGATTCTTTCAGCTTAACAGCCACAGTGAAGATCTCAGCCTAAAAAGGGTTCACATAACGTCTTCTTAAATCAGTTTAGGCTCTAATGACTTTGGAAACTTGGATTCAGCCAGACGAGCTGAATGAAGCAATTTTATCGGTTGTTTTTTTTAGTGGATTTTTTTTGCACTTTGAGTCTGGAGCTTGCGTAGTTGTTTAGACAAATGCTGCAACTCTCTTTAATTTTGATATATATATATATATATATATATATATATATATATAGCACAATTAAAAACACACAAGACAAATTACAAACAAATTACAAAACAAACAAATTTCAAAGAAAGGTGCTAAATAGAGACGAGATAAACAGTAGAAACAAAAAAGACCTAAGCACATGAAAAGAGAATAGATATAATTTGGAACACATTCACTTTAAAACAAACAAATAAAAAAACAAACAAACACAGAATAGAAACTCTAGAAATGTTTTGTTGAAACTTTAACCGACTTTCTCTCAGCATTGCAAAATCCTTAGAAACTGAGCTTTCAGGGCTTTAATCTGAAGCTCTTTATTTGTGTCTTCTCTCTCTGCAGGTGTTCTACCTGTGGATCGGCAAATGCTGCAATGAGATGTTCATCCGAGATGTTCTGGGCTGCCCCAACTACGCTGCAATCCCCCCCAACATGGTAGTAAATCAAACTCAAACTTGAACTGTCTATGAGCAGCTGAGGTTTCAAAATGAGGTGTTTATAGTTCAAAAAGTAGATTCAAGTCATTTCAGGAGGAGATTTTGGCCTTTGCTCAGTGTATCAGTGACTGACTGTGATCGAGTTGGAGGTGTTACTGTTTTACATGTGACACACAGCACCGCCCAGCCGCTGCATGAATGATGCAACGCAGCATTGTGCATGCTTCCTTTGAAAATGACTCACAGATTTGCTTCACAACAAAAGAGCGCTGCTTTTCTAACAGTATTGTTTAAAATAAAAACACATCATACAGCAAAACTGATTTGCTGTTGTAGCTTTTCTGCCTTTTAGCGAAGCGTGTGGCTACCTAGAAAGCTCTGTCATGACCACACTGTGGCCCAACAATCATCTGCTGTCAGCTCTTGTTTATGCTGCTTATTGTATTTTTCTAGAAAGGGGCAGATTCATCCAAGAGCCACTTCTAAACCTCACACGCATACTTCTGTTTACCACACTGCAGAGCTGAGATGACTGTGTGAATGTGCATTATCTGAATCACACTGCAGTGAAAAATAACAATGTTGATGTTTTGCTTCTCCTCTCTTTCTCTGTGAATGTCAGAGTCACATTCCTGAGCTGCAGACTCCTCTGTCTGAAAGAGTGCGCGCACTGCTCGACTGGCTGCAGGACAACAGAGCCTTCAGCTCCATGATACACGTCGTCAAGTAAGCACATCTGGGACAACATCTGACTTTTACTAACACTTTGACTGAGCACATATTCTGACATGCAGGTGGTGATTTTAATCAGTCTGATTGGGTCAGAAAAAGAAGTTTCTCCTTTTTTTCAGTTTTTCTAATTTAATTTTAAAGTTTTCAAGTTGTGTAAGAAACTTTGACGGTTGTCAGCAACTGAAATTAAACGACCATAACGGTGAAATGAGTTTCACTTCCTCTAACAGCAACATGAACAGATGCCCAAATTAAGGAGGGACCAGTGTCAGAAGGCAGAGGGAGTTTTTCCACCAAATTAACGCTGCTGCTGAAACCTGTTTGTCCAAAGGTTTTAGAATTTTGGTGCTACATTGCAAACTAACCTGCGTCTTTGTTGTTGTTGTTGTTGTTGTTTTGGTTTTATTTTATTCCAAGGGATCACTGTAAGGGTGTTTTCACATGAGGCACAATTGTTTCGTACCCTGCCTGAGCACGATTGCTCCCCCTCCCCTCTTACCTTTACCTTCCGTACCGTACCTGAGTGCACGTGAATCGTGCTGAGACCACCTTTTCAAGCAAACTGAGGCACGGTTTTTGAAATATGCCCAAGCATGGAACGCTTCTGTTTACACTAATCAAATGGGCTGGACTTTGGGGTCAAGCATGCTCAGATCTGGGTCTGGGCCCATAGTGTGAAACCGTCGTGAAAGTATTACGAGTTTCTAGACTTTGACACAGCCCCTTTGGTTCCTTGGTCGAGTCAAGGAAAACCTGCTTTGTTTTGGTTCCAACAGGGGTCCAACTTTTTATTTTTGATGAAAATGCTGCAGATGGTCTAAATAAAGTGCTCAGAACAAAGTAGAACCAGTTCCACGCAGGTTAAAGAAAAGGCCTAAACGAAAAGGATCAAATTAAAGTTCAGTTGAAATAAAAACAATGAAGAACACGAAGAAGCTGCAGTCATTGCCTTTACTCTTTCCGCTGCTGTATTTCCTATGTGGGATCATTAGAATTAATCTTAAGAGTAAAGAGCCGAGACGTAGGCAAGGAAACATGAAATACCTTCAAGTTGTTGTTTCATTTTTGTTTCTTTTTGGAGCGCGGAAGCCACACAATGCTTACTTTGTTCTTCACTCCACCCTGAAGGAATGTGAAACCAAAATGTTTAGTCAGGTTACAATGCCAAGCTGCCCAATATAAACAATGTATAGCAGCACACAAAAATACATTTTTTGGAAAAAGAAGCACTGATTACAGCCTCTTCTGTGCCAGAGGTCATGGTCAGTCTGCAGTGGCGTGTGCAGGAAGGTTTGAGGCTGGATGCAAGTGAAGGAATCATTAGTCAAGTGAAAAGCAGTTTTTTAAAAATTGATTGATATTTTATCAAGAAAGAATATCTAACGTTTAATAGTTTCAGCTTCTCTAATGTGATTATTTGCTGCTTGTTTCTGTTTAATATCTAAGCAAAATTTAATGTATATAAGGTTATTTTTTTTCCTTTTTCTTTTTTTGATGAACTGTTAATGGAAAAGTAGTAAACAGATTAATCTTATTTGGAGGGGTGGTAACAGAAAGTGAAGGAGACATTTGGGTATGACTTAAATATTATCTGGAACTGTACTTGAGACACTGCGGTTGTAGTTTAAATCATTTGTGTCTGAATAAAAGGCCACCAAGATTCTAACAGCAGAGGAATTCGTATGGAACTAATAATTAGTTGCAGCCGTGCTTCTGTGTCCAATAGGAAGTAGCTGTCGCTTCCAAGCATCAACTTTCATGGCTGAAAAATGAAGCCAACGTGGAAGTGCAAAAAACTGCAGTTCCTTAAATGACCACCTGAGGCAGCCTTCAAAAGCGAGTCGATATTTGTTAAGGAAATGAAACTATTTAGTATTTACAGCCTAGTTTTGGTCTCTATAGCTAATTTTCCTGTTAATTACATCTCTACAGGGTGAATTTTTATAAATTGTCTCACTTAAATGATATTAAAATTTAAAGTGCGTAATTAAGAACGAGGCTGCTTTGAGTGACAGCAGCCGCTAGCCATCTGCTTGGCGTAACTTCAGTTAATTCGAGTCACTGAACTTGAACTGTTGGCCTAGTTCATGAATTTTTCATGCACATATTTAGCAAACAGTATGGCTACTGACAGACAGGAAGTTCAAGAAGTCTTTGCTCCACCTTTTTGCCCATTTTTGGATTAGCCGTTCCAGATTCAGGTACTGCGAAGACGGCAACCTGTGAGTCTGACAGTGGCTCTTCAGACACCCGTGGGTGACGTCACAGAGACTGTGTTTGAGTTTTATTCAGTCTGTGGTCTCATCACATATGTGACCATCTAACTATGTGATCATGTGTCCCATAGTTCATCTGTTCAGGACAGAAAGCTGACAGCACCACAGATGTTTAATTATTGTTAAACTGAAAAACTCACATTTCCGACAAACTGCCCTCATAAACACAAACAGGGTGTGGCCAGTTTCATGTTAAAGTGGAATCCATCTCTCAGCAGAGACTGGCCTGAGGTTGACAGAAAAATATTTCCAGTGTAAACACAGCAAGCGGTGAGGTGACTGACTGACAGCAGCGGTAAAGGCTTCCACAGGGAACACATTGTTTCTGTTTCCTCTCCCTCCTCCACTGTGGCACAGCATTGTTTCTCAACCACGTTTACACCAGGGTTGTTGTTGTGGGGGACGGCTGATGTCAGTCACACAGAGTGAGGCTTTGAAGTTCATATGCATCATTATTGGTTAAGTGTAGTGTCGTAAAACTTCAAATTTAAACTCATTTAAAGGACAATACAGTCTATTTTTGTCTTCTTGTCATTAGCAGAGTACTCCTGTCCTTGACAACTATTGTTAAATTTTGATCATGTGTATGCTTATCATTTTACAGGAGATGTCAGACTGCATTTTTAAACCCCATTCACCACCATTCATGCTAAAACAGGATATAGAAACACCAAAGACCGATAATATGTTTGTAAACACTGTGGACGCACACAAATCTCAGTTGCAGAAAGCCCAGAGAGATGAGTACTGCTACTGAACTACTCCTACATTATACTGTTAGATTTTAGTTTTAAACTGTTGTCCACGTATCACAACAGACTAGCTGATTGAATGTTAGCTTGACTGATATGAAATGAGCACTGCAAAGTGGGGCATTTTTAGTTTGGTTATCATTCCAGTCATCTCTTCTGAGGGCTATCACCCAAAATGTCTGCCATTAGCATGCAAAGGAGTGTGATTTGATGGTATTGTGTGACATTTAAGGTTTAAGTTATTACGCCTGGAAAAATAGTTCCTTCCTTACAAGTGCTGCCTTCCTAGCTTCCTAGAATGTCAGCATGAAGAAGATTTTTGACACGAAAATTCTTTTTAACTAACGTCATACATTTTCAGCTACTTTCTGTAAGGTTTGTTGAACATGGACAAAATGGAAACAAATAACTCAGAGGAAGATTCAGATTTAACTCATTTTTCAATGTTGTGGCAGAGTACTTGTCTTATTGTGTTAGCATTTGAGAAGTTTCTGTATTTCCAAACCACACACAGCCTTATCTGGAAGCAAAAATGACAATCGTCTCTTGTCTTTCTTTCTCCCCCTGCAGGGACGATGCTTCGGCTAAAGCTACTTTCTTCCAGTACCTGGTGGAGGATCGGTCTGAGTCGGCGTCTTCCTACCACGAATTCCTGCAGCACATTCAGCAGCAAATGTCCTAGTGGGCCCTGGTCACACAGAGGGAAACTGCGGCTGCTAGAATCCTCAAAGCAGAGCAAGAAAAAAGGATTTCGGCCTCGTAGAGTGAAAACTAGCATTAGCCAATGACGGACACCCATCGCTCCCTCAGACTAATTTTGTTGGTCGCAAGGTGTGTTACGCCCCGTTCCTCCAACACATCCGCCCTCGAAGCTCATTGGTCAGCTGGGATTTGACCATCACAATGAGAGGAGGTGATAGTTTTAGACAAGAAACAAAGTACAGAAATGAATAAAATGATGGAGGGTTTGTTTCACTTCAAAATGAATTATGAAAACTCTCCTCCAGCGTCTCCTTGCTGCCTCTTAATCACTGTCGAACCCTCTCATCAAATCCATCGCTGCTGAGAAAAGAAGGGGAAGGTTGCGCCAAGATGTGACTTCAACTCGTTTTAGTTTGATTTGTTTTTTGTGAATCTCACATGTAGCTAGATTGGTTTGTTTTTGTTTTTATTTTTTTTGTGTTTATTTTGTAATTTATTCCCCCCCTCACTCCCTCAGTTTTAAGACTATTTTGAATACACTGGAGAACAAAAGAACATTCCCTCTGTTGTTTTTCGGCATGTGCTTTGAAATCACTGTTTTGTTTGCTGCTGTCTGCGGATAGACGACCGTCTGTCCATTGGGAATATCATTGGACAATGGTTGGACGTTGAAAACCCCCATGATGCTCTCTTCTCCTCCACTGTGTGAACTCCTGATTAGTCAAGATCAAACTTCAAATCCTCCACTGCTGTCTACAATCTTCTTCTCGTTTGTTTTATTTTTTCCAGACGCTGACTGAAGTTGCTACCCTCTTTGTAACTATTGAAAAGAATCTTTTATGTGCGATAATTTATGAACCAGCTTATTAAATAAACAACAAAAACAAGTCTTCTTGTTTGATGTGATGGTGCCATCAGTGGCATTAATAATAACCAGGATTGATTTATTGCTGCTCTTTTACTTGTTCAGCTGCTAGTTTCCATAGTTTCTACACACAAACAAACATTCGGTGGCGTTCTGCTTTTGTCTCGGAATCAGTGGTTGATGTA
Source organism: Naso brachycentron (assembly GCA_029874485.1). Lineage (NCBI taxonomy): Eukaryota > Metazoa > Chordata > Actinopteri > Acanthuriformes > Acanthuridae > Naso > Naso brachycentron. Next base: position 24,491,927 of record JAQFJA010000026.1, on the reverse strand, counting down.
ATGTCCCTCTCTCACTATTCTCAGACATCATGTGACTTTTCAGGACCTTGGCTAATTACTCTCATGTTTCGACACGTTTACATCATCCGTCACTCCCTCCACCTCGCGTCTCAGTGGATCTTATGACTCCTACACACGTTTTATGACAGCATAAGAGCTCATCATAAAAGAATTTTGACTTCATAAATCATCTTTGTATTTGAAGAGTTTGACTTTTGGATGAAACATAAGCACGTCCGTGTTTCTAATCAAAGTAACTGACAAAATAGTTATGTTTTACACATCTATAAAAACTAACCCTAACCCTACTAAAATCTTTAATCAGCACTGAGTAAAGTTTTTTATGTGACCTTGATTGTTATTGACACATAGGAAGAAGTGCTGTTAAATAATAAAAAATAAATCAGCAGGATTGCAGGCCAGGTGTTTGCTGTTGCACACTTAGCATACTGTCTTGTAATGGTATCCCAATGGAAGGGTGACCAAAAAACAGGACTGTACGGATCGGTTATTTTGGCACCATCTACACCTTTTGACAATCGAAACGCAAATAATTGTGCACCATACTGTACCAAAGCGTGCCAAACGCATCTTTAGAGTGACTGTACTTGGTGCGTAGCTCTGAGCAACACTTGCAAAGTGTACAAGTAGAGAATGTTTAAATGTACAGGAATTATTAGCTGATGCTCATGAAGAACATAACAAAATGAAGTGGGATAATGTGGGCTAGAGCAGCCAAAACACGCTCCCCAGATTTAGCAGCCAAAAAAGAAACTAGCCAACACGTCATCCAGTTATAGAAATGTTTGATTACTGCTGCAGATATTTGATGTTCACTTTCTTCAGATCTGTTTCCGTGCCACCAAGTCAGATTTCATGCGGTGTTTGAATCGTAGATGGAACAGAAACTGAAACATTTTTCCCATGAGACACTACAAATATGCATTGAACTTGAGCCATTTTACAGTTGAGTATAGCGTGTTTAATGGATATAACTTGAAAGTCTCTCCCATGCTTTTCCAGAATTAGTCCACGCTGTTGTTTTGAAAACTTCTCCACAGCAGGAAACGATAAAAATTTCATCCTCCAGTAGCTTTCAGGCTTCACAGACCTGCAAAGCGCCATCATTTAAGAATTAAGTTTGTTTTCTTTGACCAAGTCGAACTGCTGAAGGAGTAGCTGTGAAAAACTCTGCAGTTAATCGGCTGCAGTAAACACACAAACAGTCAGTGAACTGGTCTCTGCCTCATTTGCAAACATATCTGGCTCCCATATGGTCTGAGTGCTGTTGTTCTCATGGAAAACTGCACCGTGGACCTCAAATATTTGAGCAGGTCATGCCTTTAGTGCCTGCCAGGCAGAAAAAAGCACAAAATCTCACATTCACAGCCTTTATTTTGAAAAACATCAAAACAAAGCACATCCTAAATTACGAGTACACATGTAAGGAAAAAAAGACCACATCCAAGAGCATTGCAAAGGCATTTGAAGCACTTTAAAGCAGCAGTGTTTCACTTTTTACAAATCTAAAAGCAAAGCGACATGTGATAGCAGATGTTCACACATGCACTCAACAAAACAAGCTCAACTGTGACTGACTGCAAGCTTGTCGCAGTCAACAACACGTCAAAGCAGCTTTTCCCTCTGGTCTCTTTCTTTTCTCAGCCAACAAACAACAAGCGAGTGCTGTTCTTCCAGCTATATTTAAACTCCAACTTTGACTGGTCCAAACTTTCTCACTCCCACTTCCATTGCTCCCGCCTCTCACCCGCTTCACCCACCTCACCCACCTCAGCCGCAACTCTGGTCCAACTTTCCTTTCCACTACAGACCTTCTTTGATAAATTCATGATCATGAAGTCACAGTTTCCCCATCTGGCTGCACATTTTACCTCAAGCATTTCACTCTGCTGTGAGTCCTGTACAGTAGAAATGATCAAAATGACAAATTA
>JAQFJA010000026.1:24461487-24480402 GCA_029874485.1 Naso brachycentron | reverse complement strand
CGAGCGAGAAACTGCGAGTTGTCGTACGGACGCCACAAAACCGTGAGCGCCTGTAGGACGCTATTAAACACTAGAATGACTATATTTGACTGGGCCTATAGCGCATCAGTGGGCTTATTTTGGTTATGGCGGGTGTACGATAATTTCCCTCAAATTACGATAATTTTGAGTCTCTGGTACAATAATCCTACATTTCCCACCTGGCAACGCAGGTTTGTTTTGGTGTAAAGCTGGTGGAAAACTGAGACCACTAGTGGTGAATTGATTTTATAGCCCCTTTAAACAAATCTGACATGTTGATTTGTGAGCTTTAGAGGTGTTTGTTTTTTGTGTGTTTATTTTATTTTTTATTTTTTTGACAAAAAACAAGCTAGCTGTCTTGCGCTTGCTTCCAGACTTAATGCTAAGCTAATCACCTGCTTGCTTTGGATCTGCACTCTGAACACCAATAAAAAGTGGTGAAAGTTATGAAAATAGACTCAAAAACTTAACAGATTTCAACATTGGCGCCCCCCAGTGGCAGTATAAGTGATGAATACTGTTTAAACAGTAAAATAAGTGCCTTAGCCTTAATTGTTTATTTCCTGTGGTGGAGAATTAGGCTATGTCCATTTGTTTTTGGGTTATATTGCAGTGCATCAGTAGGCTATCTAGGCCATAGGCTGCTCTTTCATTTTTACAGCATACCACGGTAGTTCAGAAAAAGTTAACTGCTGACACTTTCCCGATGAGTTTATTGAGAAGTTATTGCCGGGATCGTCCTAAATTACCCCATAATATACTTTTACACGCAAAGATGTTAGAGGAAGTTGTGTTTAGGGGAGGGCTCAGCCGGTGGGAACGGCCTCATGACGTACCTCTGTTGACAGTAGTAAAACCTCCACACACTCACACATAACCTCCCACAGACACACACTGCCTCCACCTCACTCACACACACTCCCGCCGAGCTCCCGCTGCTCCGCTCTGCTCCACCCGTGTCCACTGCGCTCCGCTGTGCCGTTTTCGCTCTGCGCGTCCAGCTGTGCGCACATCTCCCCCCGCGAGCTCCACATCTCCAAACCAGAGCCAATCAACCCGGACAGGCTGGGAAGGAGGAGGAAACAGGAATATGGCTTCTAAGGCGATGGAGAGTATGAATCTGTCGGAGGATCAGATCGCTGTGCTGGAGAACAGTTTCACCAAAGTCACCAAGCATCCGGATGGGACGACGCTCATGCTGATCGCTGCGGAGTGCGGGCTGACAGAGGAGGACACACAAGTGAGTGACAGCATAACCTGCCATGTAGCTGTGTGTCACAAACACGTGGAAAATGAGAGGAATGAAGTTTTTCTGACAGGCTTTAGGCTGAAATGTTCGGTCAGCAATTCGTGTGATTAGACATTTTCAGAAATAATGAGATTATTGATCATTCTTGCTCCTACAAATCGCTGTGGAAACTGATCGCCCTACCTGATGCTTAAAAGTCAGAGTCATTTGTACTTAATTCCTGTGAAATCACTTTAAATTTATAGTGATTTAAGTGTGTGCGTAGTAATTTCATAGATAGTATTTATATAATTCTTGAATCCTCTGTGGGTATTCCTCAGTTCTTTGAGGATTACTTTACATATTTATATAATATAATTTATTTTAACAGCTAATGAGTGTCCCACAGGCACTTATTTGAGCAACACACTAAATGACAAATTTCTGTTAAAAGTAGCCTTTTCTGTAAAATCTTGTCTGTCAGTGTGGTAACAATTTTTCATGGTATTTAAGCTACTTTAAACAGATTCAGGTGATACAAAAAGTAACTACAAACCATTTTATGTAGATCTGTGAAGTAACTAAGAGTAAAAAGTACAGTGTTTCACTCTGAAATTCAGTGGAGGAAACTTATAATGCTGACAAAAACAAACAAACTGGTGCTGCGTCACTGGCAGCGAGTGGAGCAGGTTTGTGGACGGTGTCTGTTTGTGTTCAAGCGTCTCATAAAATAATCCTGTGAGTGTTTGACCACAAAGGCGGCGGCGCCTCATTGATCATCACTGGAGCAGTTCCGGCTTGTTTTCCTGATGAAGTCACGTCAGTGTCAAGATTCCTGCTGCTTTGTTTCAGCTCTGAGAACAATTGCTGCTCATTGCCGTGATCAATCGAAGAGGTGACATGAAGGAAAGATCATCTGTCAGTCAAACTGTGAGGGTGGGACTGTGACATAAGTGTGACAAAGTTTGAGCTACAGGAGAAAAGAACACCAAAAAGTACATTGTCAAGTGTTTGTTAGGCTTCTAACATGCAGCAGGGATGCATCGACATGTATTGATCAGTCAGTTACCAGAAAATTTACTATATTTCAATGACCAATTAATAAAGTTCTGTAAATTCTTAAGTAAACATGACAAAACTTAGGTTTTAGCCTCTCAAATGTTACGATTTGCTGCATTTATTGTTCTTAGGTGATAGTAAATTCAACATCTCTATGGTAAACATTCAATTTGAAGACAACACTTTTGTCATTGGGACACCGTGATTGGCATTCAACACCATTTCCTGGCATTTCATAGACCTGATGAATAGATTAATAGTCAAATTAATCAGTAGATTAACAGGTTCACTGCGGTAATTTACAGAGCTTTAAAACACACCAGACTCAAAACTTTTTTTTCCCCCAAAGCATGAACGTGAGAAAAACAGCTGCCATGTCTGGATATGAGGAAAAACATACCATGAATCTTGAGCAGTTTAATTTGTTTTTTCCTTGTAAGGGCTAAATTAGAGGAAATTAGTGCTGCAACTAACAATTCAGACAAGAAAAAGCGACATATTTCCCCAACTGAGAGGCTTTAAGAAGAGAATGTTTAGATTTGTTTCATAAAATTACTTAAACATTTATTAAAAACTTTCTATACATCAGCTTATCAATTAGGACTGATCCTTGCAGCTCATGAGCACCTTATTATTATTGTTGTTGTTTATTATTAAACCTTCATTTATCTGGGTGAGTCCCATTGAGATGACAGAAAGGGAGCCTGGATAATATTCCAATCGGAAACAGCAAACATATAACATTCACTCCAGCAGGAAAGAGATACCAGACAGCCAACGTTAAGCCTACTGATGTAGACATGAATGGAAGTTAAAGCTGCCAATTACATTAAATATTGCATAATTGCTTCGGTATTTAATCTACCATCCTCCTCTCCCACATGCAAACACTCCCACCTTCCCTCTATCTGAGGAATGTCCTGGTTCCACTGTAATGTCAGTGCAACTGTCACATCAGGAGCCAGATGTGAAGTTTCAGTACTGATAACCACCAACATGTTGACAGTGCCCTGAAGTTAAACAGGCAGCTCTACTGGCATTCCTCTGACAGATCAATGTCAGAGTCAGTCGTCATCCATAGTGAGTCTCAGCTTTGAAGAGTAAATGCTGAATGTCTTATTTTAGAATTAAACTCTTCAGTTTTTCTGCTTCATCTTTTGGCAGGAAAACAGTGTGACTATTTGCTGAGCTGCACTCACTGGGAGGTAAAATCTGCATGTAAATTCTGACATTTGAGTTGCATAACATCAGCTGCGTCTCACAGGCAAATTTCTGCTCATGTTTGTGACTGTGAGGCGGACAGACCGGTTAAGATTGACAGGGAAACAGTTGTGACAAGGCATGAAGCATGCGACCTTTCCATAATAAAACTGTCAGTACATTTCAACAATTAATATTTCCTCTAGCTCACATGAATGTTTGTCACTCGTTTTCCTTTGTGACTCCACGAACCAGTTCTTCCAGATTTCTCTGAGCTGAAGTTCAACAAGTACAAAAACAGCAAGCAGATCTGATCATCATTACGTGGAGATGTCAGATGAATTTTTGGTATTAAAAGTGCGGGTGTATCTTCTTTTACATCTTACATGCTGTTGAGTAGCAAAATGGCAGCGCTCACATCACAAACCAATCACTGTAGTTATGTATGTTGGTATAAAATACCTTAAGCCTGAAGAGGGTTGCAGTTATGTGCAGAAAATGTGTGAGGAAAACTTAAGCCTTCTGGTAAAGTCACCTGTAGTGATTTAAGGCCTCAGTCTCTCATGTCAGATGTGTGCAAAACCGGAAAAAACACATCCTGTGTAGGAGACGCCATAAAGCTGAAATAATGCTCTTGCAAACAAACCCATAAACAGAGCTGGCAAAGTGGACACATTCTTTCCTGAAGTACACGTGCAGATACTTGTGTTAAAAAATGAAAATAAAAAATAAGACTGGTAAAAGTAGAAGTACTGACTCCACTTCTTTACTCAAATAAAAGTAAAAAAGTACAGGTTCTGAAATGTGCTCAAAGTATAAAAGTAAAAAGTCTCTAAAGGACATTTCTAGCAGCTATCTCAGTGCAAAGCTAACTGAACCTCATGTCATATTAATATAAAGCAAAGACTGTTAAACTCAAAGGTAGACTCAGTAGGATTTCTCTGAGCTGTTCCTAAATGCTCCACAAAAATGAGTTGATTGTTGAGTCTCATTCCTAGGATGTCAAATAGTGACATTTCGGGGTGGTAAAGCATCCTGAGCACAGCCAAAAAGGCAAAAGCATTCAAACTTAACTTACGAGCCCTGTGTGTGTTAAATTTAGGGAGAAAAAAAGTAAAAATGTGCAGAAAAACACAGTCAACTAAAGTACAGATACCTGAAAATTTACTTAATTACAGTAACAAAGTATTTGTATGTTACTTCCCACCTCTGCACTTGAACGCCTTGGTGAAACTACACAGAGGGGTGTTATGGGTAACTTTCAAACCTCCAAAATGTCATCTGCATTTTGTGCATTGATCCACTAATCAGCTGATACAAATTACAAATGTTTCCAACCTCTGTGCACAGTTATCAGTGTGAAGCTCAGTGATGCGTGCATTATTAATAAGGCAGAGACAGAGATGGATTACAGTCAAAATAAATGCTGAAGAGGTTGCGATATCTTGACATTTAATCCCTATTATAAATCCTTCTGTTCCCAAAATGCAACTCTACAGTGTGATGCCATTTGAGTAATTTTCTCAGACTTCAAAAAGCCCCACCAGAGTTTTTTGTATGTTGTGTACTTCTCATTGAAAGATAAGCTGATATATTATCGCAGTTTATTGCTGGTAAATGGAGCACCACTTCGTAGGATAGTTTCTCATGCTCTTGAATCTTACCTAAAAAGATGATCACATGCCCTTATTTATGTTGAAAGGGTTAATTGTAGGTGAAATCATTCCTGTCAATAGTGTCCATAACATGATTCCCCACAAATGTGTGTGGGCATGTGTATAAAACAAAATGCAGTTCTGAGTCTGCGTCAAAATGAGGTTGACAAAGCTAATAAACTAATATCGCTTTAGCAGACAAACCATGTGGTTACCCTCATCCTGTTGGTTTTGTGGAGACTTATGGTTTGTTTTTCTTCAAACCTACATACATCTATCAGGACGTTCCCCACTGCAAAGATACAGCAACAAAAACCACAAAAGTTTTCATACAAGAAAAGATTATACATCATCCAAATAAAAAAGCTAACTGCTAAGGCCTTCAAGGTCCGTCTTCAGCTTGTCATGACTGAAAACAGCAGAGGTGTTTTATTATTTGGCTTCCCTGCTTGAGGTTTGTAAATCAACTTATTCTCCCTCTGGAGTGACTGTGAAAAATGTTTGTGAAACTGAAACTGCACTATGCTTCCAGTGTTAGTGACTGTTTCCATTCATCATTGACAAGGTGGGAGACGCCGGGCCAACCTTGACAGGGGAAGCCTGGTCCAGAGTGAGGCAAAGGTCTGACTTCATTTCCAGCTGATGTGTTTTTCTTTTTTCTTTTCAATGTTCCTGCCACTCCTCCGCCCCTGTCGACTGCTTGGGATTTGCCAACAAAGCCCTCATTGGAGCGGGTTCAGCTGAAGAAAACACGGCCCAGCTACCACTCCCTGTTTCACATTAACTTTTACAACATCCTTCAGCCTCTGTGTGGCATGTTTGAGCTCCTTTCATAGACCTTTTTACTTGTTTTCAGTCAGTGGCATAAAGGTAGTTCAGTTTGAAAGACCTTGTTATGTAATCTATTGCAAGTCAATGCGAAAAGACCTGACACAAGCAGTACTGAATGACTCAGCAGGATTATAGATCTCACCATTAGATGCATTTGTATAATACTTTTATAACACATTTAAAGATCATTTGCACTTTGCACAAAGAACCAGAAACAAAACAAAGTACAAAATAATTGACTTAAAGTTGGAAGAGAAAGCAGTATTTTTAAACATCTAAACCTTTCTAAGTTGGATGTTCTTCTTGAGAAATATCTAAAGATGAACTACAGTAACTTTTAAGTGAATTTATGTCCTCTAACAAGAGAAATGCTCTACACAAGTATGAAATCCCAAAACAGAGTTAAGCATAAACAGCCAATTCTCGATGTGATTTAGTCTCAGCATTTTTAGGAGCGAGCCTAGCACCTCCAAATGTGAATCTCGTGTGTTTCAGCGAATATATGAAAAAGGTTTCTCTGGCCAGCAGCATGTCTCACACAGTCAGCCAGGGTGTCATGTCTTCAGGCCGCTGTGCTGAATCCCTCCCTTTCCTCTTGGCGTTATCGTAATGATGTCACCATTGTTGTGAATCCCTTGACAACACAAACCGCAAAACAGCAATGTGCCGGGTCATGGATGTGTGTGGAGGCATTCGGCGCAGTCATCATCTGGTCGGAGTTTTAGTTGTTATTGGTGGAGCGGTCAGAGCAGACAGCTTAAGCAGGGAACTGCAACCAGAGAAACTGGCCCAGTCTGCGCCTGCATTCTCTGTTCAAATTGGATGGAAATACTCGTCTTCTGCGGTTTCTCTGGTACAGCTCAGCCTCAGGGTCACCGCTGTGTCTGTGTGAGTCAGTGACCACATTAACATGCACCAAGAAATGTCTCTGCAATGTGCTCATGAAGATAATGAAAGGAACATAGCTCCAGTTAATGACTCACTTTTAATCACAGATTTTATAATTGGAGTTTCATATTGACAATCTTTTATCATTTAACATTAACAAAACCTTAAATCAGTGAATTTGTTGTTTTTGTTTGGCCCATGTTCCATTTGCTAACATAGACAGGGTGGTAATTATGACCTGTACTGCAGCCATGCAGACACCAAGGGGCGATGACGATGTTATGGCTTCTTTTTAAAGAAGCAGTCATGTCACTCTTCTCTTCTTTTTATAGTTAATAATACCAGTGCTAACAAGCAGCATATTACATTTATGTAGGCTGCGGAGAATAAGCTTGCATGCTAACAGCCATCATGCCATCATGTTAGCAAATGAGCCACAAAAATCCACAATTTTCAAGACATCGCCAGAAAGCATGTTGACCTTAGAATGTAGCATGCTAATAAGCTCATAAGCAACATTATTCACAAACTAACATATTACGCTGTTAGTATATTAGCATAACATTTAATTTATGCTAACACACCACAACACTTTGTAAACAGCAATCTAATTTAACATGCTAACATTTAGCATGTAACATTTTAAGATTCCAACATTAGCTTGTTAACATACAGCTATTTAATTTAATATCCTAACATTAATCATGTTAAATAAAGTTTTTTTGTATTCTAACATTAGCATATTAACACCTAAGTAAACAACTAGTTTATTTGATTGAAACTATATGCTAACACTAAGCATGTAGGGTAACATTTTTGCATCTGAGTGGTCCTAACATGCTAACATCTATCTCACTCCAACTTCTTATTGCATAGAGACTGATGTGAACTTCCAAAAAAAAGCCTTCCCTTGATTTTTGTAATGTCTTCTTTCAGTGTCTGCTCATCAGATGAAAAAAACACATTTGTATTTATATTAAGAATAAGACTACAAGAAATAAAGGCTGTGTAGGGGCTCCAGTGCTCAAATGACCTCAAAACAAACTGTAATCGACACCGGCCGAAACATTTCACAGGTCTTTAAATTGCACATTAGTAGTATATAGTTGTTTTCGTCTCATATGTCTTGCTTGAATACTTAATAACACAGCACATAAAAACAGGTATATTAGGTTGCCTCTTTTAGAGTCTTCCAGACATGAGCTGAAGTCTCAGTGACCATTAAATAATTGTTGTGTATGTAAATATAACCAGTGGCCTGAGGATGCGGAAAGTATAACAATGAATTTAGAGAGTCTTGTACTTTGTTTAAATCATTCTTGACAATACAAGAACTCCACCTGTGTAACTTCTCAGGAATATTGGTGTCAGCCGGACAGTTACCTCATTGCTCTCAAGTTTCAGGATCTGCAGGAGTTCGAGCCAAACACAGCTGAGTGCCTTTAACAAAAAACCTCCTGTTACCCGTTTTTAACATCTCCTTCCATCCTTTTCTTTGTGTTTGTTTCCTCCAGAAATGGTTCATGAGTCGTTACGCCAAATGGAGGGAGTCTGAGGGTCTTCCAGCCCAATCTGGATCAGTGTTGGACTGAGACTGAAGAACCTGCTGGATGCTGAACCTCTGAGCTAAACATGTTTCTCCTGGACCGACTGACCCGAAACCCCCCCCTTCCCTGTATACATCCCCTCCCCATGTGTTCCTCTCTCTCTTTTTGTATCTTTGAAGCTATTTTAAATTACTGTACTGAATGTGAAGGTGTCTGTGTGTTGCTGCCAATATAACTGCCATGTTTACAGAAATAAACATATTGTTATTAAGTTAAAGGACTTGAGTGTGCTTTGAGCTGACTGTATGTTCGGCGCTCAAATTCACTGAGGAAGCAGAGTCATACAATAGTGGGATGAAGTTTGGAAAGGGTGGGGGGTTTGGGGACAGTGTGCTTTTGTTTTCAGGCTTTGTTTACATGCATGTCTGTCAGCAGGGAGTGGAGCTGGACGCCAGGCTGTTCATAGGACTATAAAAGATGTAAGGAAGCGCTGGGGTTACAATAGATGCTACTGGAATCAGCTGCTCTTATCCAGGAACTTTCAGGGGTAAATGTGGAACATATCCAGTATTAGAAGCTGGAGGCGGGGAGGGACATGTGAGTGGACTGAGCTGAATGGCATCATGGGCTAAACAAAGGATAGGTCACGTCATTTCATTGTCCTTTTTCCCCTGTGAACGCTCTGTGTAACAGGATGTGATGTAAGCCAGCAGTGACAGCTTTTAAAACCTTAAAAAGACATATGAAGTGCTGTGTGTGTATCTTAAGCCTAATAGATCTAATTCTCTTATGACATAGAGCTTAGTTATACACATGGTTGAATTTTCACAGCAGCATACATAGAAGATAAGGGGTGATCTCTGCTAATGGTGATAAGTCAAAAATAGACTCATACAGTATGCTCCCTTAATTTGGACTCAATCCCACATACACTGTGACTTTTTCACATCAAGGATCTTCACCTCACAGGTATTAGAGCACGGACATCCATCTGATAAGAATTTTGCTGTGAGATGTTTTCTTACAAAACATGTATGACCAAAATAGTCAGACATACTATCATTTTTCCACAGGAACCCCCTCAAGGACCCCAGGGGTCCCTCCATACTCCACTTCAGGAACAACTCCAGCCTAAATGTAGGCTAGATTAATCTACAGCTGAAAATAGTCCCCAACAAGTACGGTATTTCCTCCTGTTTGCTAAAAACTACACGGAACAACTGCTCAAGATTACTGAACTGTTTTTAAAAAATAAAAGTACCAGTATAGAAACCAGTGGGCAGGGAGCTGAATGCCACAAAAACGGAAGTCAGCAAGTATTAAAGGACAGATTAACACATTTGTTCACAACATTTGGTCTCTTCATGGAAACAGTTCATGATAAGGATATTATTAAATCTCTTATAATCTCCCTTTTGCAGTGGAGAGTCCACTTTTTGATGTTATTATCAGCGGATGTCTAAGAAAAGAAAGTTGTTTTGAGACATTTTACTGTGGAAATGTTACACAAGCAGTGAAATTTAGATGACATGATGCGATTTAGAGTTAATTCCAGTAGCCACAGTCCAGAGTTAAATGGCTAAAAAAAGGTCAGGTTTTGCAGTCAGGCCCTCAGAAACCAAGAGTGAAAGAAAACACAAAGGCCCAGTTTGTAGACCAATAGCTTAGTGAGATCAAATTCCTTCTTTGAAATTAAGGAAAAATAAATGAGAGAGAGTTAAGGGACCAAGGAACGAAATCAGAGGAAGTTTGACCAAATTCTTTTACTCTGACGATAAACAATTCAACCAGACAAAGACGTTAACTGGGTAATTCAAGTAACTGAAGTATTAGATTGTTGTTATTATCAGAAAATCTAGACTGAGGAAGTGGAGCAAGAGAGTGAGAAGAGCTACAGCTGCTCAATGTGCAAGACAGAAAAGAAATTCTTAATTGTGTGTGTGTGTGTGTGTGTGTGTGGGAGTGAAGGTGTGAGAAAGAGAGAGTGGGGAGTTGAGGTTTTCCAGCGAAAGAGCCTGGAGTAAAAACGCTCTGATTGTGGGAACCGTCTGCACAACAGGCTCGACAGAAACCAACAGCGAGCCAACAGGTAGTTCAACCGCTCATAAAACACACTGCTGCTTTTAACAGGCTGCTGTGACAGAGTGTTTACACTGGCATTACACACACACACACACACACACAAACACATACACATACACACATACACATACATTAATGCTAGTCATGTTTACAGACATTTTATTGGTTTACTCTTGAATATTAACTTTAGTTTTAATGGTCAAAACTCTGCTGAACCCCCTCACTTTGGAAGTTTTCATCTGTTTGCTTATGGGGCATTTTAATTTTAGACATAGAGAACACACACACACACATACACACACACACACTGGTGTCTGTTTCCTGAGCCTGGGGGTGTTTTTTCTCTGTTCAGCTAAAAACCAAGCATATTTGTTTATAGTGAAAACACACACACACACACACACACACACACACACACACACGTGCAGTTGCTCAAGCTGAAAACACACATTATATCCTAGACTCCGCCCCTCCCCACTCGCTCATAAATCACCGCTTCATCTCAGAGTTTGGATGTTTTGACATCATAAATACTGCAGGTTAAATGTTGTGCAGAAAGTTGGAACTTAATAACTTTTGTGGTGTTTCTGTTTTGGGTAATTGAGAATGGCAAGTCAGCACCGAGAACACTGGCAACATTTTAGCTTTTGTGCAGTCGTCTCTCTCTCTCTCTCTCTCTCATCACATTTGACTTCAGCAGCCCACGTCTTCACCATGCTGTAAGAAGGGACAACGTCATGACCTTGTGGGTCGACATGAGTGAGCTCATGAGACGCAGGCCGCAGATGACTGCACAAAGACAACCTTGTCCATTTTCTCACAGTGCCAGCTTGTGGTATTTTAACAGACTGAATAAGAGAACAGAGTTTTGAACATTCAGCTGTTTGTTTTATTTAATAGAAACAGCAGTCAGACACACTTAAAATGATTTAATAAAGTTAAAACTATAGGTCAAAAACAGTACAAGTAATCATGATCACGAATGTGCCCTTTTGGCTGTCTTTCTCACTGTAAAAACATTATTGAGTGCCCTCCGGAGTGCCTCTTTGTTCAATAAATATTGATAACGTGCCCTCTAGAGCAAGAAAATATGTTGTGTCCCTAAAAATATGATTAAGTGTTGGTGCCCTTCTAGTGGCAAAAACATGATGCAGCACCCTATAAAGCAACATTTCTCAAACTATGGGCTGGGGACTGGTACCAGGCTGCGAAGCAATGCCTGCCGGTCCACAGCAACCCCCCAAATAAATGAAATAACTGTATACTCAATGAAACGTCTGTGTAGAAGCAGGTTTGCTTTTAACTGTGCAAAATACTGCAATTACTCTAGCTGAGAAATGACAAGCTCGTATTGCAAAAATTTCATCCAGCTCTACTAGCTAGCCACGGTCTGCTCCAAACAAAAGCATCTCGATCCTTATTTCAGTACATCTGCAGCAGATCAGTGAACGAACAAAACCAAATGGCATTCTCAGCAGTGAAGCAATGAAACTATCAAAAATGTGCAGGCATTTGGAAATCAAGTACACACATCTCAAGGAAAAATCTGAGGAATTTTTGAAAAGAAAGAAAGATGAAATGGCCAACCAGAGCAAAGTGCTGTAAAGCAATTCTTTCACCAAATAATTATGTAAGTAGGCCCCAGAGGTTGAGGGCCACATATTGGCACAAAAAAAATTGAGAAAAGCTGCTTTAAGGTACACGTCCAGGGGAAAAAGGTGCACTAATGGTGTGAAAAGCATGCTGACATGCCCTCTAGAAAGGCAAAAAAGAGAAGAAGTGTTCCATGGCCCCATGTCACACAGTATGTGCCCTTTTTATTTTTTTGCACCTGCCCTCCAAACGATCTGAGTCCACCACTGATCACAAGTGAGGAGGTAAAACATCTCGAAGCTCCTGATGCATGACGGACAAAATGTGCCTCTCTGTTGTCGAGTCACTCCAGTGAAAGGATGATCCGAGTGTCTGATGCTTTGCCATAAGAGTCGATGAGAGTGTGTGGAGAATTTGAATGGAGGCTGGTTTTGTGTGTTGCTAAGAAGACTCTGCAGAGCTGTGAGGAATCTGCCATTTAGAAACTGCCAGGCTCAGTTTGCGTCACTTTCTGCAACCTGACTTTTTGTTGCACTTAATGTGACACTAATCTGACGATTCCATTGCCATTTTTCTTAACCACCAGGGTCACAATTTAAATTTGTTTTAGTTTCCTGACTGCTCACTGAGACTTCCTCCTCCCTCCTTTTTTTCCTTTTATAATTCTCTGAAATGATTCTCCTAATTCTTCAACTGTAACTCTGGTTTTAAATGGTAGCTGTGTCTCTGTAGGCTTTTCCTAAGTTATCAAGTCTACTGTGCACAGCAAAGCTGAGATGATAGGATAAATAACCAAAAGGCAAAACTATTTTGAAAATTTATTTTTTACATATTGTTTTAGCAAAAATACAAATTAAAATGCAAAACATACACAAATGCAGGCCCTTGCATTGCATTTAGAACACAAAAAGGCTGAGATCAGCTGATATTCTGGTAGCAAATTTGAATTCTGACCATCATTTAAGAATATGAAAATCTGTGCAAATAGTCAGTGTGGTCAAGCAGCCTGAAACTCTGACATGCAGGCAGTCCTCTAAAGTTTTATCAAACTAAAATTTGACCTTCCATGGACTGGTGCAACCCTTTCAGACACCTCTGTATAAACTCTGCCATGCTGCTCGTCCCTTTAACTTCTTTCCCTTCCTCCTGAAAAGTCAACATGCTGAAGATTCTCATTTTTCACTCGTCTATTTTTTCTGTTTTGCACCATTTATTCACATGAATAAATCGAAGTAAAGCCACATGGACATTCTGGCTTTACATCATCCCACACAGTATAAATGGTGGTTAATTAAGTAAATACTGAGTTCATTTCTGCACATGTATTGATCCAACTGGTTCTTATTCAAACCCACAGCAGCATCAGACAGAGTGCTGCGGCTGCCAGCTTCTCACAGCTCAGGAAATATTTAGCAAAGGGTTTTCGTTTGGTGAGAGTTCCTGTAACTCCTCCCTGACACGGTTGTTTGCAGAATTAAAACATGCAAAGGAAAATTAACAGAGATAATTCAGGGGTAAAGCACGAAGGTATTAAACATTAACAGACTCCTAAATTCTGCTAAATGTAAAACGCAGGCTAAATGAATGTATAGTTTTCGGATGAAGCAGGATGATGACATGCAAACGTCTTGTTTTCAATAGTACTTCCTGTGTTCAGAAGCCTCACACATCCTGTGTGAGGCTGCCTCCCACCCTCTGAAAAAAAAACAAAAAAACGTGAGTATGAAACAAAACACCAAAACAGACAAGGATACAGTGAAAGTCACCTCTGAATACAAAGAAGCACGTAACTGTTTAGAGAAATATATTTATTTTGTGCAGCTGAGCCCTTTTGCAACTGCAACTTTTCCTGCAATCGTCATTTGCGTACGTGTGTGTGTGTGTGTGTGTGGACACTACAAAAGTGACCAATTTCCTTGATTATTTAATCTTTTCACTGCCTTCAACCCAAAGTGATGTCTTCATATTGCATATTGCTTTGTTCAGCCAAACCAAGAGATATCCAGTTTACGGTAAAATAAGGGAGCAAACCAGAAAATGTCTTCAATAGAGAAGTTAAAACTGGAGAATATTTGGTATTTTTCCATGATAAATTACATCAATTATTACCAAAATATTGTTGATTCATGTTTTGTGGATCAACTTCGTAAATTTTATTTACAAGATACTTTTTTAATTTATCTATTGACTGTGGATTAATAGATTTGTTTAACCTTTAACACAGGTGTTTAACACAATAACGGCAAAGCCTGTAAACAAACTGCTCTCCAATAAACCTAATGTTGGGAAAGTGTCGATTCAGTTTTCTGGTAAATTTAAAACTGTGTTTGCTGGTGTTGTGAAGACTGTGAATATTTAAAAACAAATGAAGATGATTTTGTTTGGAATAAACGGAAAAGCAGCAACTTCAGAAGCTTAAATATCATCAACGGAAACTGCAAAAACACCCGAGTTTCTCTTCAAGGTACACTGTGGAGTCTTTGACCACCGGTGGTGCTATAGAGCAATGTTTCAATAAGTGGATCCTGATTTATTTATTTATTTAATCTTGCACACACAATTAGTTTTGCAGAGAAACCCTAACTGTGAGCAAAACTGTTTGTTAAAAATGAAATGAGGGAATCGAAAAGATAACAAAGATGCTTCTGTTCCGTCTGTTTACTGCAGGATACACTCAGACAAACCTCTGCCTGGGAGAAATATTTGTTTGGCTAAAACTCAGCTTTCACTCCTCACTCACCGCCCTCCTCACTACCTTGTGGTCCCAGGTCACGATCACATCAGGCTAATCCCAGATTAGCCTCCCAGCGGGATGTGGGTTCAATCTCTTTTGATGTCTCGTCGGGCCGGGTCACAAACCTGCGCCGAAGTAAAGCCAATGCTGGCTGGGGCTGCCTGCAGCGCAGCAAATCAATCTACAGCACAGGGCCTCCACCTCTGAACACATTAACTGTGACGACTTTTTTATGCACTCGTTCACAGGAAGCAGCATAAGTGGGATTACAGTGGATTTCCAAACTGGGGCCCCAGCACTGCTTGTGAACTGAGGTCAGATTGTGGTGTTTTCAAAAAGTCAAAAGGGAGAAGAGAACTTCTGAAAGGCACAATGTTGGCTCAGTGAAAAAAAAACTCTTTAAAGGCTAAAATACGCACTGACCAAGGCTGAATGACAGAAAAGACACTGGATTCACAAACACATGGCTGTGATGCACGAGGACAATCAAACACACAACCTGCAGATCAGAGACAGAGCAAAGACACTTTCACCTTCTCTGCACTGATTTTTTCAGAAAGTCTGAGATTCCAACAGCAATATTTCATCAGTTCCAACATCGCAGTCCAACATTTTTACTCAAGGTTTTAGACACATGGTAACGATATAAGAAGACAACCAGAATAACAGAACTGCAAAGAAACAGACGGAACCGTTTGACTTGTTTCTTACTCACATTCCCCGTCCAGATGTCTCAAACTGAGTTTGGTATTTTAACATATTTAACATTTCTATACCATTTAGCTTGATTTTTTAAAAAATTGTAGTAGTTCTTGTCCTTGTTACAGTTTCTATCTTTGCTCATTTTGCTTGCAATTTGCAGTTAGTGGTGGGGCTACTTCTCTTAAGGTGGTTTTAAGGTGTTTTGATTGAATTATTGTTAAAGCTGGGGCACACATCATCGGAAAATCAAGCTAGCTGTAGCACGAGACTCCTATGGAGGCAACTCTGCTGCACCCTCCCCTCCCTGTTTTTGCTCCAACTTGTGTTTATTTTGTTTGTTGTCACGTTCTCTTTTAAGTCCACTTTGTGCCACAAATGCAAGTAGGCCTATACAGTGTGAGGTGTGTCACTTGTTTTAACAGCCAATCAGCTGGTAGTGACGTCACCTGTTTTAAAGAAGCGCAGCGTTGAGCAGCCAATGGGAACGTGCGCTTTCTGAAATAACTCGTGAAGGGCCGAAAAGTGGCTGTCATGGTCTGAAAACAGAGCCCAGGAGAGGTGCAGAGGTCGAGTGTTCTTTCACAAAATGCTGAAAGGTTATTATGGGATTTTTGCCTGATGACACCAAGAATAAAGTGCCTAGCTCTGCTTTAATACTCTACATAACTTAACACACTACCCTTAGACTTCTTGGTCAGTAAATAAGAGCTTGATCAGTATCATCGGCTGAAAAGAATTTGATCAGGATGATCTTTCGACAAGTTGAAAGTCAGTGTAGAAAAAGCACCAAAAGAAATTCAGTATCCACACTGATCATCATTACTGTCTTTATCTTTTTAGAATCAGGATCGAAATATATTTAATATTTAATTAGCTTCACCAAAAGAGTAGAGTGACTTGCTGGTGACGTTGAGGGAAGGAGCTCAGATTAACTGGATGTTTCTCTGGCTCCACTCTGGGTCTCGTGGAGGGATGTAGTCTTCAGAAAGCTGCTTCGGTGTCGCCAGCATTTCAACACGAGCACTCACTGTGGCTCTTCTCGCTGCCTGTGAAACCTGATTTTAGAAATTCAGACATTTAGTTCATAGTTTTTGTACTGAGAGCAATTTAAGAAAAAAAGTTGCTCTTGTTTGAGCAAATGACCTTTTGTCATTCTACATTTTTCTGTCTGTCAATAAGTGTTTCATTTGTCAAAGTAAGAGCCAGACGAGGAAACATAATCATAACATCACACAACAAAATCATAAAGACAGATGGCCAGTAAAAATCTGATGATTGCATGCAGGCAGAGGTTCCAATGAAAAATCATGCAACTGACGGCAATTATTGGAAAATTCCACAATTAATTGAGAGAACTATGCATCATGTGAAACTGCATTTTATGACAGAGAGCTGGTTCAAACTGCTGGAAACTATTTTAATTTTAATTGACTGTGTGAAGTCACGCATGCAAACAGACTTGAGGAAATGCTATCGACGAGAAGAAGAATTATTGAAGTTATTCCTACAAACTCTTTCATGTAGTCAGCGTGAATACATTACAGCAATAATGTTGAAATGATCCAGGCTATCTTTAGGAGCTCTTACAGTCCAGATTGATTCCTCTGGGCGTCCAAGCTCCCTGCAGATGTTGCTCTCTTTCAGTCTGGGCAGTGACAGCTGGACCAGTCGCTGAGAGATCTGAGCTGACTTTGAAGCAAAGGAAACGATGGATTCAACTCTCTGTGGACACAAAAAGGCGCAAGAAATTTGAACTTTTGTAATCACAAATCACAAATTTTCCTTAAACACTCAGTATACAGTTTCAGCCACTCAAGATTTGTCGTTCCAAACATTGTAAAGAATCAAAAATGAAGGCCTTTCAGACTTCCTAGTTAGTGCAACAATGATGATGCAACTTGGTGCTTTAGGATCTCACCTGTCTGTTGCTCCGGAAGTCTGGATGGTACATTTTTGGGCTGGAAAGCTGCAGCAGTCGCAGAGAGATCACAGCAGCATTTGGTTTGGAGTCAACGTGCCAAACAGGACAGTTTTTCTCACAGTGAGGTGTGTGAGGCAGCCTGAGGGAACAGCAGAGAGACTTTAAAATATGCTGTTATAAAATGAACATCTAAAGAGTCAAATGGTTTCTTATTGAGCTGCGTTTGTGCACCAAAATGACCTTTTTTCTTGTGAAATTCCATCCTTCCTCATCATATTATGTGTTTATACTTAAAATCTCTGTTTTTTTCCCACTAGTATCACTCTGTTGTGCAGCTCCAAGCAGTTTCTGGAAAGTCTAAGATGAAATCATATGTGAAACTTATTTATTGGAAATATTCTATACATAAGGGTCACTTACTTATTCTTGTGCTTTCAACAGTATAACACAGAGAGCCAGAAAAAGTGTTTTTCTGGAGCAACAAGATGAGAGGATTAACTCTGTACTGCTGGTAATTATTATTTTTTATTATTATATATAGTATTAAATCAGCAAGCAACGTAATGTTTATCGTTTACATCCCAAAAGCAAATAGCCATCTTGTGTATTGAATTCTGTAGATTCTGTACGAATGTGTTTTTATGCCCAACATGTTTTGCTACTGTGTTCAGGATTTATAAAAAGATTTCTCCGTCTGTCTGTGAGCATCTCAGGGGTCCTGAACTTTGGACAATAAGCTCTATTGTCTCTGCTCGTCGCTCTCCCACAGTCTGACACTGAAATAACAGATGTCCTAAAGTTGGCTCTTCACACAGCGCGCAGACGTTAGTGTTGGCTCTGCTTGGACGTCTCATATTTAACCATATGATATGTTATATTCTGCTGTGATTAAATTCTAGACAATAATTTGTTTTGTGGACCCTCTGAGGCAAGAGAGAAGATTTGCAGTTTTGAGTCAAAAATCCTCCAAAAACTGGTGACATAGTGGTCTTCTGTAGGTCTGCATGTGGAAATAATCTCTAAAACAGAAACCCCAAAGTGTTTGTCATGGTGCGGCTGTTCATACTGAGCACATTTTTAAGATTAAGGCCGTAAAGACAAGTTTGATATGGTCAGTGTGTTTGCAAATCATTGCTGTCATTGCAGAAAAGATAATAGTCTAAATACAACCAATAAACCTGTAAACTTGTTTGAAGAGAAATGCCAACTTTTTTTTCAGTTTATTTGCTCTCCTCCAGAGTTCCTGAAAAGAAAATAGATATTAGCACTTTACTTTTAGAATCAAAAAAGTTTACTGTTGTTAAACCATTTATGGCGCCCTGCGGTTTACTTCTGGCATATATTTTATTCTAAAATAAAATAAAATGCTTATCTGAGTCAAAAAATAACATAATGTGGTAAATAAACAAGTCACAAGTAGACAGGAGCGTTTGGACTTGTTGGAAAGTTTATCT
>JAQFJA010000026.1:24382183-24399099 GCA_029874485.1 Naso brachycentron | reverse complement strand
CAGCGCGTGCCTCATGCTACAGTTACCTCCCGCCTACTGTGCCTGTACGCACACACACACACACACACACACACACAGAAGAGTCTCCTCCCCAGCAGGAGAGGGGCCGAGATGAGCATGATGACCGAGTCGTCCACCGCAGGAATGCAGTCTGCCCTCTTGCCAAAATTAGGCATGACAACAAACCTTCAAACATTCAGCAAACAATTATTGTAGCTGTAGCTGACTGTAACGGGGCTCATTTTGTGAAAACAAACCAAAACAAACCAAAAAAAAAAAAAAAAGACCAACAAAAAAAAACATTGGGAGACCCAAAACTCTTTTTCTCTGTGAAGATTTTGATGTTTTTCCAAAATCATCTCTCCATGCAGTCACATCACTTCCAAAGTATGTTTTGAATAAAGTACAAATGTGTTGTTGATATATTGGGAAAGATATGCCTATAATTAGGTAAATATTAATAATTTGATGGGTGTTTGATGTCTGCCTGTTTTTATGGGCGTTTTAACAACACTGTGAGGACCCACCACCAAGTTGTGTGGGAAGGTGGAGGCTGTTGCCTTCAAGCTCCTCTACAGGCTTTGATTAAACCCCTAAAAACTCATCTATGTTCATCAAGATCACTTCTTTAGAAGCCTTTTTTTCCCCTTATTGACCTAGATGTAACTCCACACCGTTCCTTCATGTAGAACATGCGGTTCTGCAGTCCCCGCCTCTGTCTCCACCCCTGCTTTGGCTCTGTCTCATCAGTCACTCAAACCTCATCAGCAGCTTCACTATCTGTCAAACTTCTCCAAACATCACCAAACCATTTAAATGTCCTGCAAGCATCAGACATGAATCATCTTGTAACTTGGCAGGCTAACGTTAGTTAACATTATGTAGCTGACTGCAGATTTGTTTGGACACAGTCAACAGATAAAACACGAGAAAAATAAACTTACCGGCTGAACGACATGTTGGCTTGTAGTCGCTGTGTCTCCATGAAAACAAAAAGTATTGTGGCAGTCACTGCTCTGGGTTTTAATGTGAACCCGTATACAAGTATTTTGTTGTGCTGGCTTTTAGTTAGCACTGAAAGATTTATCATTTTTACATCAATTTGCAATTAGATTGAGGAGAGTGTTCATATCAATAGTGGCAATTTTAATTACTTTATGTCTTTTCAGGCGTGACAGTTGCGAATTGCTGATAAGCTAATACAATTCAACCTTTTGAATGCTGAGACTTCTTTAAAGGAGAACTCTGGCCATTTTTGAACCTTTTCTCATTTTCCTGAGGGTCACCCAGTGTTAGCTATTGAATGTGACACAAATTCATTATTTTCCCACAGAAAACCAGCTAAAGTTACTACAACTGATTTAAACAAACACTCTGCAAACTGTTTGCATTTGTACTATAGCCTCAATTATCATTGTATATATTGTTGCATTTCTGGTCGAGTCATTGAAGCTGAGACGCTTTGTTTTTCTTATTATAGTGTGTTGAACCAAAGCTTATTGTACTGCTGCTTGTTTAAGTGTCTGTGGACGAGAGTGTCAAGTAAAAGGCTCCAATGTAAATGGAAAAAATGTGTGTGAGAAGCTTTCCACACATACATGCGTGACTGCGTATGCACTGGATCTTATTTGTGTGTAAATCTGTATGTGTATGCATATATATATATAGATGTTCTGTGTGTGTGTGAGTAAATCCTTCTCCACTTGCTCCCCGACGTCTCTGCCAAGCAGACAGGGTGACATGAGAATTGAACCATCTGCGTCTCCCCCGCTGGCCCGATCGCCAAACAGACAGTAACTCGCTCCAGCTGTCTGGGAATGGAAAAGACGATCCTGAAACGTTCCAAACGAATGGCAACCGCGATACAGAGGAATGAAAGATGGAGAAAAGAGTCAGAGCAACGTGAGACGAGGCAATGTAAGATGGTACGTTCTTCAGGCTACTCGTCTTAACTTCTTTCCAGTGACTGACTCAGCTGTGGTGACCAAGGAAAATATCACTTTTGAAACTCCAGAGGCCTCTTAAAAATGCAGACAAGACAGGATGGCAGGTTAAACCCATGTTCTTATGATGTCTCCATGTCAGGACTGTCAAAAACACAGCAGGATCACTACAGGAAGGAAACATGATGAGTGAGATGAGCTAAAGACTGTAATATTGAACATACACATTTCACCGTCACAGCTGCTGTGTTTCTTACAACTCAAAATGCTTCACTTTGTAGCTTTCTGTTTAATCTTCAGTTTTATCTCAACAGCAGAAATGCAACATTTTGTCATCCTAAGTTGCTGAGATAGACAAAAAGTGTCCCATCTAAATTAACCAAGACCTCACAGACAGTCATTAATTTGCACAAATTAGATTTTACTCAGCATTCACACACTTCTCCATCCATCTTAGGTGAACATTTTTAAATTAAAGAATGATACCAGTGATGGTGGTTCTTTCAACCAAGCAGTAACCTCCAGGCAGAAAAAAGGAGGCCTAAGTGAAAAAACTGCAGTTCCTTGAATGGCCACTTGAGGCTGTCTCAAAAAGTGAGTCAGTCCTCATTGAGACCCATATTAAAATGACCAAATTTACAGCAGAAATAAGCATGTTACAGCTTGGTACAAACTGGTAATCATTGATTTTCCTTTCATTTAAGTTCAATTTAAAAATCAATTGGTAAACTCTGGAGATTATACTTTTATTAACATTCATGATCAAGTAGTTAATTTTCCTCTGTGGACTTTTTGACCACCGGGCGCACTTTAAAGCAATGTTTTTCTGAGGCTGTTCCAATTTTGCAGGTCCTATTATGTGCGCTTTCATTCTGAAAGATAGTTGGTGGCTCTAATGTACGAAAAAAGTGTGGCAGCTTAAGGAGAGGAAGAATGCTGTTCTTTATCACGGAAATGGTGGACTATATAGTGTAGTCACGATTTTGTTGTGTCTGAGTTCATTAATTTGAGTCACTGTATAGTTCACTATGAAAATACCCACAATGCACAGCAATTTCCAGTGAACAGAGAATGTACCCTACAATTTCTCCCTACCACCACAATGCAATGCACTTCTAGAGGAGAGGAAGCAACCAGAATGCAGTAGGGTTTGCTTAAGTTAGCTAGCATGTTAGCTAATAGAGTTTGGTGTTTTTGCCAGTTAAAGGCCTTAGTGAATCAACTAAAGACGTCCTATTATACACCTGTGGTGAGTTTGCCTTTGCCTCTGTCTGTGTAGAAGCAGAAGCTGTTTCAAAACATTCAGAGCAGTCATCTTCAAGCAACTTAAGCAACCAATTGCTAAGTTAGCCATCAGCTCATGAGCGAACTAACTCGTGAGTTTGTGAGCTAAATTGATCATGGGCTGTTACAGCTTGTAATCAGGGCACAGGACCCTAGTTGACAAAACCAAACTAATCATTGGAATTTCTATTTGAGATTTGAAACTGAGAACTTAACATGCAGCATCAATAAAACCTCCAGTCCATACATTTCAGCGCTGTCCTCCTGAGTGGTGGGTTTCTTTATGTGATGCTGGCATACGAATATCGGGTGCATATACTGAAACACCAGAAAATTCTGTGAAGTGTCCATAATCTTGTTCGGTCATTCCCCATATAGTGAACAGTGAGTGAGTGAGGGAATGAGTGAACAGTTTCGAACACAGCTAATGTAAAAACATCCTTTGCAGTTGTTTTATATGGAAGACAATTCATTAATCACATTTGTAAAGAAAAAAAGAGAGAGAACCCCATGCAAAACTCGCATGTAAACATAACTTTTGTTTATGAGAAAAATCAATAAGACCTTAAAGTAACAAACCACTCCACAGAGGTGCTGAATCAACGTCTCAAGGCTGTTTCCTTCTCTCTGAGTTCAGTATGAACCATTGCAGACCATATTGTGTCATGTCAACATGCGATGTGTCCTTTTGGGAGCCGCCCAACATGTGCAAAGTTGATCAATACAGTGCTCAGAATAAAATAAAGATATTGGTGCCAGTGCAGTTTGATGAGCAGACGGTTCTCACACAGACATTAGAAAATGGAGAAAGAGCTGATGGTTGAAAAGTTCAGTTCAGCTGAGCCTTTGTCAAAACAGTTGACGCAACTCTGTCAAAACAAGCAGCTGTGAGTAAACCCTTGATTACAGAGTGAGACATGTATATCTGCAGGCTTGTTATGGAAACAAAGACCTGCACGCTGCTGTGTGGTTTCTGCATGTTTATGCCCTTCAGTGATGTTTAATACTGATGCTATGTGTCCATTAAGCTCAGTAGCCTCCAGCAAACCTGACTGCTGCAGACTTATTCACTACTACCGGTTTAAAATCCACTGACAGCAGGAAAAAGGCAAAGTGCTGCAAAGGATCACGTCAGGCTCAAAAGAAACCTGGAGTAGCCTATATGTTTCGATTTTGTTGACGCATCATCCAGAAAAAAGTGGTTTGCAGAAGAATCTGCAACAAGTAAACAACTGTGTGCTTGTGGTCCTTCTCCATCTTGCTTGTGCATGTGTGTGTGTGTCACTCTCAGTTTTCTATTGAATTTAATCCAGAAACTGAATCTTAATGGAAATATACAGGAGCAACTGGCATTTGGAGCAAGAGAATAACATTTTCAGTATCAAGCAAGAAACTGAGCTGCAGCGTCATAAATCAGCTCCAGTGTTTTCTGGCTGCAAAATGTTCCTCAGTGCCTGCGAGAGCGCTGCTGAGCTGAGATGTTGGATGCTGTTTCTCATCGCTGTGGCCAAAAAAGCTGCCCCACGTGTCACTACATCAGGCGCGTTTTACGCCTCTGATGCACACTGTGCGCTAGCCTGAAGCCTGAATTCGGTATCAAAACATAAGGAACATATTTTAATACTATTTTCTGCACAGTGCGGCTTCTGTACATCCATTAAATTGCCTCAGAGCTGAGGTCCAAAGCACTTCAAGACCACAAGCACCCCATAGAAAAACAACACATGTGAGAAGAAGAAAGAATACCCATTCATGTGAAGGCTGAGGTATTTTCTTTGCGGCACGCTCACGCCTTTTTTAAAATAATCCTATATGGGCAGGTTTAAATCTTGACCTCATAAACGTCTGTTTTACCCCCAGGTATTTTCATTGTCAATTAACCCATGTGGATTGGTGTCAAGGGGTGGTGGTGGACTGTGGAACCCCAGACAGGTTGGAGAATGTCTGGCTGTGAAAGAGAGGAAGAGGCGTCTGGGTGTGGAGCTGGGAGTTGTGGGTTTTGGAGTCTGGGGGTATACGTGTGCATCCGAAAGCCTGCGTTCCTCTGAAGCAAAAAAATAAACGGCTTGTTTTGGGTCTCGTTTATTTTTTTGAGGCCTAAAAACATACATGACCATGTAGTAAAAGATCAAAATTACATAGTTACATTGTTTTCCCAAGGCAGTGTGATGGTTTCCATTTGTTTTCTGGATGTACACAACTAGGAAACTTTACATTTGTGAGCTACATTTCTTTCTCGGTTCACAAGGGAATTGCACACACTCACTGATACTGTTAATATTGTCCTTTCAGTAATGAACTCCAAATGTTCTGTACTTGGACTCTTTCCAAAGCACTTCTGCTGAAAAAACACAAAACTTAACTAAAATCTTATCACAAACCCATGAGCAGAAAGAGTCATTTCCACAATCTCATCTACAGTCTGTAATCTACAGCTGTACATCTGTCTGCGAGTTGCATTGTTAATTTGAGCACACCATACATAGTTTGCACTGTTTCCAAAGAAACAAGTGTTTTCCAACAACAGAGCAGCTCTGCTATGCTTGGAGGTAATTAGCTGGGGTTTGAATAAAGGCCAGTGCAAACTGTAGCATACTGTACATTGGTGAGGAGCAGAGGACATGCCGCTTTGATCTAACATGGATGGGAGAGGACTGAAGGGTGGCTGCATTCCCAAAATATGATGTGACCTCTATAAAGAGCCGGTTCGAACCTGTCTTCAATCTGCCTTTGGATCAGTGCATGGGTCACAAGCCTACACCAAACTGATTATGGCTACAGAAGCCAAAAATGATCTTAGATCACAATTCTAAACAGGTTTTTTTTCAGAACTTCCAGTGCTGTAAAATCCAAATTCATTGTACAGTTGAAGCATGAAGAAAATGTAAACATGAAAGTTAGAAAAGTGGACATGTAGCTGGAAGGTCATTGGGTCAAAACTAAAGAACCAGCTGGGGCACTTAATCATCTGAAACAGTCTCCAGTAACTGGGCAAGGCTGGTAGTTTGGGCAGAGAATGAAAATCCCTTCTGCTTCCTCTACTCTGCCCAAAAAAGGCAAGTTTATTGGTGAGTCCTTTCAAACTGTCAATTAGTAAGATTTGTTACTCTGTAACACAATTACTCACAGTAGCAGCTACCAGATATGCACCAGAGACTGAGGTAGGAGCAGATACAGTGAGTATGAAAGGCGAGAGAGACTCAATAACAAACAACAACACAGACTACTGTTATGCACTATTATTACATGTTGCTTTATTTAAAATGCAGACACCAAAAGCAAAGAAGGGAGTACAAAAGAAAATCTTATTTTATTTTATTTTTTTAAAGGTAATTGTTGCAAACTAAAGCAATAAGCCCCAAGAGGCCGTGATTTGTGATTTTAGAACAGCTGAAGGGTGTGGTTAGGCACAACGCAAAGTGGAGCCTCCTCAGTTCTCACACCTGCAATGTTCCGTGTTCAAAGACTGGCTCACTGGATCATGCATCCTATTCAACACACACACACACACACACACACACACACACACAAAAAAAAACCCCAAACAAAACAAAACTGTGTATAATGTTTTCAAAAAGACAGTAGAGGTGAAACAGCCTAATGTTTTCCGGGGAGCGGAGAAACTTGAAATGGTTAAAGAATTCAAGTACCTTCAGGTCACATAGAACTTAACACTAATCTTTAAAAGCCATATGAAGAGGGTTTCAAATACCATAAAATTTAATTTAAAATATTTTACAAAATCAGGCCATTTCTTACAGCAAATGCTGCCAGGAGTTTCAGGGTTGGGTTAAGATTTTAGGTGTTACATCACTTATATCAGTAGATTTTCTCTTCAAAAAAGCCACATTCATTTAATCACTGCAGCATTTTGGAAAAATATCATTTTTTAAGTTTTGAGAATTTTAAGGTGTTAAATATGCTTGTTTTATGTACAAGTCTTTACATGGGCATGGCACACCTCCTCTAAAGGAATTCTTTAAAAGAGGGATGACAGTGGCATTGACACTAGGGCCACCAATACAGGGGGCTGTGAGACTCACCACTTTTGGACAAAATGTGCAGTCAGTAAAGGGAAGTACATGTTGGAATGTCCTACCAACTGCAATAAGTTTTAGCATATTTACGTACATCATATATTTTTACCTATGTTTATTAATGTGCACTCTCAAATAAAACAAACAATCTTACAAAAAATGTTTGGTGTTCAAAGACTTAATTTATGGAGAGAATCCATGAGTTCCTTTTAATGCTTTTCTTCATAGTTTATTGATTACCTTGAACATGCAAAGTGCAACCCACAATGACTGACAATTATAATTTTCAAAAATTGCAGAACATTCTGTGAAGCCACATCTCTTAGCTCTGTCATACACACCTAAGCCCTCAAAAGAAGTGTGACTTCCACAAGATCTTATACACGTTTCATATGCCAAACATTTTTGACCATGTGTGTAATTCAAAAATTCCGACTTCAGTGATGTAATTGCAAAAACAGTTATATAGAAGCCTCCCTGGATAAAGGCAGGAGTCCGGAAACAATGAAATGAACAGAGCCAACAGGCTGTAATGAGAAAAGCAGTGATACCTAATCCAAAGACTAATTCAACCACGTTGTAAACCTGCTGGTGAGTATAATTGCTGTGATGGTGAACATGCCTCCTCTGATTTGGGGCAGAAAGTGTTGACTTGCGTGCCGGATGGAGCGAGCTGAGGTGTGTATTAAATGAAAAGAGAGAGAGAGAGAATGGTAGCATAAAGAGAGAGAGTTAGTATTCACTCAGGGTGGCCTTTTCTTTCCCTCTTAAACATTTTCCATCAGAGAAAATGTGTGAAACCAGTCAAATACTTTTCCAAACCCTTGATAACTCCTGGAACTGTGCTAGAAAACGGATGAATTTCACCGTTGTTATCACATAAATTGCACTCTGGAAGGTTCCAAACATAAAAATCTCATGTGGTGCACGTGAGCAGAGTCAAACAATACCCCATTTTTCAGCAAGTTTGATTTGGAAAACTAGACAGAGACTTGTTATTATCTATACCCTTTGTCTGTCCATCATTGAGCAATGTTGGCATTTAGCTCATAACAAGTCAGTGAAAGCACCATGAAAGGAGAAGAAAGTCTTGTGAAGGAAAATATGAGCCTTTACTATTTTATACTGAGGCTTTTGAGCACCAAAATCAACTCTAGTGTCCAAAAAGTCACGTAAAATGAAGCAGAACATTTGTGAAAGTGGTAACACTGGCTATTAGTTTAAAAATACGACAGTTCTCATGTTCTGAGGTTTTATTAATGCTTGCCAATATATACCAATTTATCCTGAAATGACCAAGACGTAGTGGACTATTTTTACTCTCACTCTCTGGGAGTGGAGACCTCCAGATCAACGTAATTGACTGTTTTTTTCTGTTGAGAGTTTTACTCAACAGCAGTGCCTCTTCGTTCTCTCAATAAGAAATAGCCTCCTTTTTTGCATTTATTTAGTTAAACTGACCCTTGTGGCTGTGAAACAAGGTTCTATGATCCCTCCATTTCTATCTAGACTTCCTGCAAAAATACACAGCATGGAGGGTCTTCCTGTATTCCCCCTTCACATTGCAGGGAAAAAAGTTAAACAGAAAGAAGCCGGAGTCACCGCAGCGTTGACATGAATGCATTTAGAAAATTCTCCCAAATTGCACAATGACACAGGTCTGACGGCTGTGTGGTCCAGCAGAGTGGTGCCTCGCGCCTCTTGCCGGCCCTCTGACCAATGACGTTTGTGTATTCTGGGCACTGGAGCAGTCCCTCGTCCAGCCAGTGCTAAAGCTTGGCCAGACAAGGCAGACAAAACTGGTTCAGGCTCCAAAGGAGAAGCACGACCAAGATCAACAAACAGACCTAAATACGCGGGAGGAAGACAAAATAAGCACGACATGGACAGCATTCGCAGCCTGTTGCAGGAGGGCTGCATCAGCCTTGGAGGTAATCCCAGGCTGCCGCCTAGGAAATTGATTGGCTAAGAAAAACAGGTCCACAGTGGGTGAAGCATTTGGGTGATAGTTTATCAAAGAAGTGGCCATAAGCCGGCATTATGATAATTAGATCAGCATGTTTCTGATTATTTCTATGAAACAAGACACCTCTTATTAAGACCCCACAGGCGAGTGGCAACAGCACCAGATCCTTGTCTTTTTCGAACAGGAGACTTACAAAGGGCTCAATCTTCCAAACCAGCTGTCCTCAAAGTTGGGTCCGAGATCTCCCAAGGGTCCTTCAGCGGGTCCTGCTGAAAAGGGAGTCATTTTTTCCACTATGATTTCATCAGTAAGTACTACAATAACAGAATTCCTTTTCCCCAGAAAGTGTGTCTGTGGGCAAGATGGTGAGTGGAGTAAAGATATAAAGATGTTGTACTTTGTGGGCAGTGCTAATTAGCAAATGTTAGCATGCTCACACACTAATTATAGATGGCTAACACTGTAAACAAACATCACCTCTTTCCCTAAACACAGCCTCACAGAACTTGTCTTGTTTCTTCTCTTTTTCAAACCTTGTGACCCCTGAGGGAATCCTGACCCACTGGTTGAAAACCACTGTTCTAAACTTATCAGCTCATTTAAGCAGTACTAAATAATGCCTACTTTAAATATCTTGCTTTAAATGGCACATGTGATTCACTGGTAAAAATAAAAGCACTCATGCTGTATGATTCCCCAATGTGTAATTTGAAGGTATATCATTCAGAGAGAGAAAGATGGCCAGAGGATTTAGACTTGGAAACCCTTCTCAGATGTGCCTTCAGTTCTTTACATGGTTTATGTTGTGTGTGTCGTTTCAGGGTCTTTACGGTGCAGTCGGCCACCTTGGATAACCTGGCGTATATAAAATACAATGAACATGAGCGAGGGAAGGGCTTCTGGGTTGTCAAGAAGTCTCGCTTTGTGGTTTTGTAGGACAGAGTCAAGGAGAAGATCATTACTTTGCACGCAACCATGACATTTATCAAAAACCAACCAAAAAATGAAGTCATAATACGATTAAACTTGTGGTGGCTGCTACCACAGACTTTGTAATTTTCGCCCTCTTTTTGCTCCCCTCTCCTTTCTCTCGCTCTCTTTATGGTTACAAAATGAAACTCCTCTACAACTTCTGCAACTTTCCAGCCACCACTGTTGAGTGGTCGCGGTGCAACAATGACCTTTGACTCCTCCAGGAAGAGCGGCGCGGTTGAGCTATGGCTCTAGTAACATATAGGTCCATTTCGGCGCAGTTCAACCCTAAGCAAATAACTCAAGGCCTGTATTCTTTGAACCTCGCAGCTCCGCAGGTTTTCAAGGTTAACACCACTCCTGCTTTGGAGAGTGATCTATAGTTTCATGCTCTGTCATTTTATCTCACCCTCTGCCCTGGGGTCATTTTAGTCTACCACATGACACCTTCAGTGGTAACAATGTAATGTAATTTTCCTCACTGAAAACCCAATGCTTACACACACACGCATAACAAAAAAGAACATTCGACTAGCTCTTTGGCCAAAGAGAAGACCTGCTTTAAGAATCAAGTCAAACTGGAGGTCATGGTCTGGATTTGTTGAAACTGATCTACAGAAATTCAGCTGTCACAAATGTTAAATGAATAGGAGTCACAGGGGCAGCTGTGATATGTTTCATAACTCTTGGAAATGTCACCGTCAATCAGCATCAATCAGCAGGACTTGGTTTTATGGTAATTGATGATGATTTTGAAGCAATGGCAGTGCTGCCATTCAAAAGAGCCTCCAAATGCTGAAATGTTATATGGAGTCCATTGACTTCTGGCAGGAAAAATCCTCAGAAAAGCCATAAATGTGTAGATGACTGTTGAAGACAGCGTACCTGCGCAGTCAGCTCCATGGCCTTTTCCAAGGTCATTCATAATTTTTATTGGCTACTTCAATACTTCAGTTTACAAAGGAAGGACTTCATTCCAAAATACAATTCAACTACTAGGGAAAATATTTACGTAGGTGTGTTATTAAATATCCTGTGAATGAAAAGTTTACATTTTTGAACCAAGAACTTGAGTTACAGACTGTCTTTTGACACAGTCCACCTAATTTGATTTCATTTTGCGCCAACAATGACTCTCCTGGAAAAGGTGTTGGGAAAGGGTGCTATTTGAAACAATGGATGTTTTATTTTAAAACAAAATATTATCAGTCTTCTTCTGTATTTCAAGCCATTGATCACGGAACCCACTGTCTTTATTTTGATAGTCAGCTTTGCTCATTGCACAGCCTTTATAAACATTTAAATGGGAATTTTGCTTTTGAAGCAATTAAAGCAAAACTTGTGTGAAGCAGACAATCAGCAGTTAAAAAATGATGAACTATAACCCCATTAAATTACAGAAGACACAAGCAGACACATCTTGCATTTGACTTGAATGATAATGTCACAATAACTGAATAGAGCCAAGTACTAACAACAGTAAAACACTGCTTGTCATTTCTTTGTTTGCTTGCCGGACATATTGAGAGTTTTCAGGTCCAGACATCTGAGCACTTTGCCAAGTCACCAGTACTGATAGCCCTGGCAGGTATCGTAAAGTCATTATCTGCTATGCAACAGTGAAAATATTTCCTCATCTGAGTATCTGGGGAGGGAAGATAACATTCACTTCATATCAAGTTAACCAGGGCTTTATCTGCTATCTACACATCTCCTCCATGTTGTACAGGAACATCTTTGATACGTGTGGGAGAGCAGTAGCCTAGTTAATATAAATGTGTGAGCCTTGAATTCATAATAAACATTTCCAAACCACAGTGATACTAAAGTGTCAGCTAATAAATATAAAGGAGGAGGCCCTATTAGAGACCGGCTGAGTCCCTGCTTCACTGCTCTCCGTCAGCAAGAACGTGCAACACTTGGATGGATTACCATGACGCTAATGTCTTTTGGCTCTTCTTGTAGAAAATGATATAAGAATGGGAGTGATTTTGGTGGGAAGCAAAGTCTGGGATTTAATAAACAGCCCCAAAACTTCTGAGCTTATCAAAAAATTTGAGCAGCTGTGGTTTGAGGACAGGGAAGTTGCTCTCTGGGCCCATTGATGGTCACTCAATCTTGCCAACGGTGGTTAGGAGGATGAAATGCAGCTGCTTCCGATACAGTTTGAGATGGTGAGGACTTACTGGATGGACATGAACTGGCTTGTGTGAGGTCCTGAGGGGGGAAAGACACCCAAACCACAGCTGCAGGGCAATAAGCCATACAAGACCCACATCTCTTCACTTCCTCATCTACGCCCGTTTCCTGTCCAAGCGGGAATATCATGCAGCTGATAATGACACGTAAAGTAATAGCCGCACAGATGATGAAAACACTTGACCTTTGACTTCAGGGAGATTTACATCCGACCTCAGTGGTGTGGAGAGAGAATCTGCTGCTGAATAGGTGCCCTCCCCTCTTGTTGTGTGGCCGCAGGAAAGCGTGAAAGGAGGCTGATTTCTGCAGCCTCCATTCAGGATGAGAGGAGCTGTGGTCACAACTCAATTTGTCCCATATGGGGAAGATATGAAGCTCGAGGGATGAGTAGAGTGAGGGCAGCTGTTTCTGTGGGTGTGTCTCGCCAGACAGGGCCAGGGCTAAGGCAGTTCAGCCATGCTACAGTAGAGGGGACTGTAGTGGGATAAAACAAGGCACTTTAGGTTTATCTTGTTTAATTTTACATTTTTATTGTTTATTAAGTATTTTTGGGCAACTTGATGAGTGAGAGTCTGTGTATTAGGCTACATTGAAGGCTTTTGTCAACAGAAGTAGAAAAAAAACCCAGTTCATTATGTTGTTTATGTCGACAACAATGTATACCTGGAAATAACAGCAAAATAGGCAAGGTCATCGTTTGTGGGCTTTCATTTTAATACTTACGTTACCACTAATGGTTGATATATCAGCAAATGATAGCGCAGTAATGATTTTGTCGCAGCCTGAGCGCATCTAATTTTCCCCCCAAATGTTTCTTACATAGTAAGCTAGCTCCGCCAAATGCTGCAATCCGGTCTTTAAGTCTCATGCAACACCTTTTCAAAATACTATATTTGGGTCACGGGTGCCTTGGTAGCACAGTTGGTAGAGCGGGCACCCCATACTCTAACTCTCACACAGAAAAAAAGGTTTTGCATTTTGTAAGTGGGTGCTAGAGTTAGCTCGCTAACCTTAGCACCTGCTCACTTAAACCAAACCGACCCTGTGCGAATATCGCTCGTAAAAGATACGTTTTTTATAATGCTACAGTGTTAGGTATAACCTAATGCTTACTGGGTGTAAACAGTAGTATTGGCTGTGCTCTTGCTTGGTTAAAATAAAAACACCTTATAAAACCCTAAACCTTTTTCAGGGTTATCCACAAAGGGTTGATTTGGTTTAAGCGAATGCAAAAGCCTAAACTTTTTCTTCATTTGTTTAACGTACTTTATCAACTGCAGACATGTTCTCTTGTCTTTCTCATCACAAGGAAAGCAGCAGAATATTTTTCTTCAATTCAGATCGACAATACAGGACACAGCACTGGAATACTGAAAAGATGGGGCTTGGTCTAGGAAATAGCATTTTGAAAGGGTGTTACATCACGATCCTACAGACATATCTGACTTTAGCATGGTGACTAGTAGCTTACAAAAAGTTGTTTTTATATTACTGTCTACCTTTAGATGAAATGAATAATATTTACTGGTGTGTTTATCCATTGATATTTCTAATCTCTTCATATAAAGCATTGTTTAAAAATGAGGCTTTATGCTAAGCTAAGCTAAGCTAAGCTAATGGCCTCCTGGCTTTAACTTCATACTCATCACACAGACATTTGAGTGGTATTCATTGACCATTTCTTGGAAAAGAAGTCAGCATATTTCTCAATATTTTCTTTACTAGTGTGATGAATTTAACTATACCGTACCGGTTTTTAAAAAAATAATATTTCTGGTTGTTTTAGGCTATAATTTTTCACATCAAAGATAGGATTCCATCAGAAAATAAAATGAGAAAATGCAAAGGAACAAATTATCAGTTGTGTTTTTTCACACACACACACAAATTATGAGCCCCCATGATATAAAGAAAAGAAGAATAATTTATTGACCTCCAGTGGAAATTTGGAAAAATTCTGTTGTATTTCTACTGGCTTAGCCATTAGCCTGAGGTTTTAATTTTCACAACAGTTGATCCATCAGCTGACATGTTGAAGTGCGAAGCTTTTAGTAAAACAATGAAACCCTCCCTGCTGACGTCAACACAGGAACACAAGCCAAATGCCTCAAATGTGTTTATAAAATGTAAACCAAAGAGGCTGAGAAATGTGTATACAGTAAACTTTGGGGGATGATGTTTCTTTTTGGAAAGATACTGACCTTTCAGATGACATGAAGCCCACAGGAAGCCATCCTGCCTGTATTACTCAACCACTGAGGCCCTACTACAAAATCCTGTATCATCTGACTCCTCAAAGGCAATAAAAAGAATAAGTGATTGCTACAGGGAGGGACGGCTGATAAGTTGCAGCTGGAATGATTCTTTCTTATTTTGCCAATTGCTGCACAATGTAGAAAATATTTATTTCTATTTTATTTCTATTATTTATTTCTATTTCTGTCATTTGGTTGGATGGTGTTTGACTGCTTGTGTTTGAATAGTGTAGGGATCCACTCCAACAGCTGAGTTGACTGGAAACGCTTAGTAATGAGAGACAAATAAGCCGTATGACATTATCATTGTGAATGACACTGTGTAATTACCTCATTCACACATGGACACCATAACATTTTTGAAAATGCCAGAAAATGTCTGTGGATGTGTTTGCATGCATGTGCATGTTGTGCAAATATGACTAAGTGCCTTTGATCCCAGACACTCGCTAATGAATGCTCAGCAAAACATTATGTGTGTGTGTGTGTGTGTGTGTTGCAGCAGAGATTAAACACACTTCAGAAATTTTAAAATGAAATCTGGCACTTCATCATCTTAAGTTGTCTGACATCACACTGAGGTAATTAATTTATGCATATGATCATCACCTGGGTGAAGTTCACTTTTCGAACGCTGAGTTTGCTTGGCTGCCTTTTGCAGAGTTGACTGATGACACTTTGGACACACATTTGGATGTTGTTGTGTGTCTGGATGGCCACCAATTGGAGGAAACAAATCAGCAAGTTGTTGTACAATAATGGATATTTGAAGTACTAAAGTTGTTGGACCAGATTACCTATGACTCATTTCTAAGTGTACAACCTCATCAGAAACTTTTTAAGTTATGCTAGCCATTAGTTTGAATTAGATGATTGGAAGGTCGGTTCACTATTTGATCTAGAATAAAGCATTTCATTGCATTGTTGCTGTAGGCCTGTTAGTGTACTGATGTTAGCATTTAGCTCAATGCACCACTGTGTCTTATTACAGCCTAACAGAGCTGCTAGCACGGCTGCAGACAACTTGGTCTATTGCAGCCATTCCCAACCTCAAGAATGCAGGAAAATTGGAAAATCTTCCAGGGCCCACCCAACCTTAAAATCTCCAATCTGATCAAAATACAAGACTAAACCTCAAGACAAAACTGGCTGAATATAGGTCAGATTAATGAAGAATGACATGGAATTTAATCACCCTGTACTATCAGTTTTGATCACTTTTTTTTTTCTAACTGTATATATTTTTGATTAACTTCAAACTCAATTACAAAATTGAATGCTGAAAACTTTTTTATGTACTTATTGTAAATGACCTCTCACGGCCCACCAGGGGGCTACTGCCATACAAACCTAGCCTTGTAGGTAGGCCTAGTGCACTATAAGAGATCTTGTATGTGTTTCCAGTTATAGATGATGGTGGAAACTTTCTAGCAGGCTATCCTCTTCCTTTCTTTGTTTGTTTGTTTCTTTTTAAATGATTAAGTATCATATTAAAATATTTGTAACCTTGTGTATTTTATTAAATACTCGGCCAACTGAAGCACATTGTCTTTTATTGTATTATGAATTCGTGAAAAGTGCAAAACAAGATATAAGGATAGAATATGTCAGTGATTTTCTATCTATTATTAGCATGTGAGTAAGCTCACTTTCTAACAAATGAGGAGCATAAACTAATAGTGTTCGGCATTGGGACATTATAAGTGGATGAGCGAAAAACCATTTGGGTATTGTTTCAATAACTAGCAGGAGCTAGCTCACTTGCTAACTAGCTAGTAAGGCACACTTAAGTATACACCATCTCGGCTACTTGACTGACCAGTACTGGGGCTTACTTATAAACTGGATGTAAACAACATTAACTGTGTGAAAGAGGATAAGATTTCACAAATGAACCTTTTTCTCAGGACAACATCCTGACAGCGTGCTTGTTGTTGATGTCTCAAAATCATTTAGTGTTTGATTTAAATTATATCTAATTCCATTTCAGTGCAGTTCTACTTTGATGTTGTCTAAAAATCCAGATTGTTAAAAGAATTTGTGTGATTAGACCCTGTAGTGGGTAAAGAATAGGCAGGGCGATTTGAAAAGAAACAACAAGAACAAGAAGAACATTTTGTCCATTCACTTTTAATTTAAAAACACAACTTTTTTTGTGAAATGATACAGTAAAACTAATGAGAAAACATCTAAAAGCCATCATGAATTCCCTCAGAACCTCAAATGTCAAATTTAAGAGGGCGGTCCAAGATTCATGAAG
>JAQFJA010000026.1:24363446-24375676 GCA_029874485.1 Naso brachycentron | reverse complement strand
CAGAGGAAGCTGATGCTGATGCTTATGGTGTTAAACGTCACAGCGGTAACGTCTCCTTTGAATCCGTGACCCCGGCTTGCTGTAAAAAATGTCTGGAGCGGCTTTAAGACAGCACTGCTCTGTTCTGTGTGAATGAACTAAGGCGGAGAATTGGTGAGCCTCCAATGCATTAATGATACTACAGAAAAAAACAGCATGCTGGGCAAAAGCTGGACTTTATGTTTGCTGCCTCCTTCTTCTGAGTGTTACTTGAGCAGCAGTTTTTGTCAGCTAAGCTCTCAGCACACTCATCAGGTCTTTTCCTTGTCAGAACCCCGACAGGGTGATGCAGGACTCCAACACGACCGGCTCGCTGGACATCATCCCTTACTTTTTCACTAAATTTGCTGCGGCTCCCCTGGTGTTCAGGTGTTCAGTGATGGTCCTACCTGTTCCTGTGGGGGTGATCGGAACTCTTTGGTCTTCTTCGCAGTTAGAGCAGCAGACATGTTGAGTGCCAGCATCACCTCATTGTAGCGGAAACGCTGGTTTTCTTGGAGACATGCCACAAAGTCATCAGAGAAGGCAACCACCGCCTCAATACGATGACGCACCTGACAGTCACACAGGTACTGCAGAACATGGCACATCTATGACACACACACACACGCACACACACACACACATCGTTGGTGTCACATTTGCGTTGAGTCAAGCAGACGTTAGATTGAAAACAAAGGAAACGCTGCGTCTGATCTCCACAACTTTAAGGCTTCTATTGCATCAGATCGTAACTTTCATGTTATCCCGGTGCTTCAATTTGTGAAAAAGTCAAACTACAGTGAATTTCATGATTATTTTGTTCTTGTCTAACATTAAATAATGTTATAATGTTATTTATAAAACACCACATCTGTCAGCACACCCCTGATCTGATGAGGCAAGTGTCACCTGGAGTTTCACGGGCTCTGGCAGCTTCATCTGTAACAGTCCTTCTTTCGGCACATGACTCCCTCCATCCTCTCCTCTGCTCTCAGTCACCAACTCTTTGACCACCTCGAGCTCCGAGCGCGGCTCGTCCTGCCCTTCCCGTGTTTCCGAGAACACGGATGGTTCAATCAGTCTAAGGATGTTCTTCAGATCCCCGTCTTGGAAAACTCCCATGATGAGCATGGTGTAGAACAGCTTGATGAGGGGGACAAAGAGAAACTCGGTGCTGCCTCCGATTGGATCCCGGACATGCATGCTTCCCTCCCGCACTGCCTCTGTGAGCATCTCGATGGTTTTAGTTTTCAGTATATTTAAGGGAAACTCCGGGCTGAACTGGAAACATTCTCCTGATGACAATCCATTATTGCCGTTATTACGATACAACGGTCCGCTTGCACACACAAAACTGGGTGATGAGAAGTGCATTCTGGGTCTGAGGGAGGTGCTGAGGCCAATGCCTGGCAGGCCATGTTTCTTCTTCTCATCTGGAAACAGCGTGATGCTCTTGGTTTCATCTGTCATGGGGACAATGTACTCGTTGTTCATCATGAGGCGAGCTGTGGCGTAGCTGCTCAGGTGAATGTCAATGAGGAGGTTGTAGTAGCCAACACGAAGCAAACCTATAGGTGAGAGACAGACCCAAAGATAGACTCACTCCTTTCATATGTATACCATGTCCAATACCTGTCGGTAATGATGACAGGATTTTATTCTTCATAAGTGTATATGGTCTGCACACCTAGGAAGGAGGAAAACTGTCCAAAGTCACACCTATTTAGAGAACTGTTAGAGATAATGAACCTGACAGTATATGAAGTACTTTAACTTTGCTCCAGCTTAACCAACTCAAACATCATTCTGTTTGCACACTAATGAAGTGCTGCGATCTGAATGAGACGCACACATGAGAATGGCATAACGATACGCTCAAAATGAAAAAACAGGCTGTGAAAATGAAGCTTTGAATCCTAAATGGCAGACTTACATATTCATTCTACCCGATGGCGATTCAAAAACTGTCTCCAGTCCGAGACGCGGGTTTTCACTGAAGGCAGCAATGCGACACAAACACCAGACCACCGTAGGCTAACAGCACTAACCTTAAACCTGACCACCTCCTTTGTTAAAAAGGAGTCTGCTGGTGTCAGGGGGCACTCACACTTGGACCAGTTGTCCAACGCACGATTGCCTGTATTAGGGTTAGTGTTACCCCTACCCCTAACTCTAACCCTAACCCTTTTCATGTAGGAACAATGCTTTATAAATGATAATTCAGTATTTATTAATGCTTAACTAATGCCTAAAAGTGTGTAGTTATTATAAAGTGTTACCACATATTTACTTTGCAAACCCTGCTAATACAGAGTGGAATAGAAACGTGATGAACTGATTCTACTTATTTTCGATGCACAGTTGCTTTTGCTAGTTTAAAAAAATGTAAAATGTATTTTAAAACATCTTAAGTTGATACAATGTAGACTATTGTAGTCTTTTAAAATGTAATACTTCTTTAGACTTGTTCTGTCAAGAAAACACTTTATTTCCTTTTATATAATAAAGTGTCTCATCATTTCCTTTATTCTGAAGATGATCTTGAAGATGAGATTTCTTTTGGTTGTGGCTGTCAGTCAGGTTGTTGACGGGAAGGGAAAGTAAAATGTAACGTGTATTAACCTGCTGTGAATGGAAGGAGAAAAAAGTGTGTGCAGACGGGCGATCACAGCGAGACACATCACTTGAGACGCGTTGTCATGAAAACACGGTGTACCTTCTGGTGCTTCTGTGGTGAAAATATGTTCGCATGACCACAGCCTTCACTACTACTGCATTTAACACTGCTAGAACAAGCATAGACATTATTTAGAGTACCTATACTACTACGAGTAAATTTTGAGTTTACACTGAAAGTGCAAATCTACTGATACAAACAGTAGAATGATAAGAAAAATAGTATTTTAACAAACTTTAAAAAATCACACAGATATTTACAGAGAATAAAACAGAAGTTCCACAAGATGAAAGATATAAATGAGATGTATTGAAAACATGGTCAAATAAAACAGGTACAACTGCAGTGAAAAGATGAAACAACAACCCCAAAACCCATTGAAAACTTGAAGTGTGTGCTGAGAAGTCATTTACAAGATGACACTAGAGCCTTTTCTCATTATGCAGCCCTGCGTTGTGCCGTCCAGACCCCGGGGCTCCTCCTCCTCTGTGCTGGGTCTGCTTCCAGCTATGACGGCTTTGTTCTTCCAAGGCCTCTTTGGGGCCTGCTAATGCAATCAGTGCGAGAACGTTTGGACATAAAATATAATAGGGGGGAAAGGAGCAGGAAGAGTTATAGGGCTGGGATGAATAGTTTCCCCTTTGAGTTGGTTCCGTTTACGTTCAATTTATTGCTCTCAGCTAGCTCCTGACCAGAGAGCTCTCTGTGTTTCGGCTCCACGCCGGAGGGGTCTAGTGAGTCTGCAGCACACTGACCTCATCTGTGCGAGCCAAACACATGTTCTGTTCTGCAGGTTCTCCAGTCAATTCCCCTACACTACAGCAGGACTTAGTTTAATCCATTTTTATGCTAACACTACTGTGTATTGTCATGGAAAGGCACGACTGGAGGAAACATGTTTAGGTGGAGGGCAAATCTTTTTCAAAAGAGAATCTAGAGTGTGGCCGGGGAATGCTTTTCGACTTTTTATAAAAGTGCATGTGTACACCAGATCACAGCAGCTTATAAACCGTCAAATCTTTGATTAAAAAACAGAAGAACTTTGCAAAATTACACTGTTAACTATTAGAAAAGAATGTTGACAGTGCCAGGTCCAACTAGAGGCTTACATGATGTTAGACGTGATGAATTACTGTCTTTTATTTAACCTACTTACAAACCTCTCCACAAAAAGAAAATAGTTTGCTGACAGTTATGAGAGAGAACAAAGGTAGAAGTAAAAATTTTTAAACTTGATAGTTGACAGTTAGCAAGCTTGCTGACATGAAAAGCCTTTCTTCCGCTTCTTCTTTGATAATACTTTATTGAATAAAATAATATACAATCCTGTAAGCACAGTGGCATGCAAAAGTAAGCATCCATGTATTAAAAGAATAAAGAGAAACTCAGAGAACTATCAACACTTTGCAAGCTTGCTAGCATGCTCTGCTTCCTTTTCTTCAATTTTTCTTTAATGCACTTCCACTTAGCTACTATAAGCTACTGATAAAAGCTTTTATCTGTGAAAATAAACTAACACTTGAATCCATTTGCAGCAGGAAGCAACATATTGATTTAATTTGAATGATTTTTAGGGAGTTAAATCTTTTAGTCGGCTTTTAGTTTCACAAAAAGCCCATTTGCAGTTAAGTGCTGGAAAACCAATTACTCCCTCCATCACGACATTTCCCCATAGGAGCTAGACACAAGGCCTGAGTAGAAACACGTTGAATAAAAGCAAAAATAATTGGACATTATTGGATATTAAGATGTTTTTGGGTGTGAAAAAAAAAATCTAAATGTTCCAAAAAGTGAAAAGCATCGTTTATAGACTTCTGAGTCCACTGTTGCTTCCTTTTCTTCACCATGCTGGATGGAGTTGGCATCATTGCTGAATGACATCAACGTGGACTTCTAAAAAACAAGGTGCTCTGGTTCCAATCTCAGCAAGGCCATTTATCTATTTTTTTGTTGTAAGTCACACTGGCTTTGAGGACATCTGAAATGGAACCACACGCATGGATGACTTTACTGATGATTTACCTTTGCAGCAGTTTGAGTCCTGTGGTTTTACTTGCATTGATTTCCCTCCAGCAGGGAGCACAGTGTGAGGTGAAGTATTGACCACAACAATCTGTGTCACTTTGCTGAGGACACTGCTTTAATGTAATGAAGCCACAGGACCAGAAGGCACTTTTTCATGACAGCAAAGTGGTACCTTTTGACATTGGGATTTCTTTACTCCCATCAGGGGTCCCAAACTGAATCGATTTAGTCTCAGTCTGGATATTTGAAGTTCATCAAGTGAAAAAGCTTTGACCCCACTTTGGCTCTGACTTATACAGTATTTTAAAGGATCAATCTGTAAAAAATGATAGGGGGCAGCATATCCCCACAGGATCCCAAACTGCTGTAGATCTCTTTGGCTTTAGCTAGTAGCTTTCATTTGCTTGTTAGCTCAGTTAGCCGTTCAAGCTTTTCCATCTACCTGGACCAACAGCATTTGGGGTGTCTTGGGGAAATGGCAATGTAACTGGGCTCTGCAGCCTCCTGGAGGCTGGATCGAGACTGAACACAGCCTTGAAGACTGACTGGTGCCAGTTTGACACCATAGATTATATTACCAAGATGATTTAGTCTACAAGAGCTCTGACTAGGACTCATGACAAGACAAGACAAGACAAGACAACAACAACAACAACAACAAAACAACAAAAACAAAGATGTTTGTAGTAAATTTTGCTTTCTTTTGTTTCATTTGAGTTTGAATAAAGTGTGTCTTACAATGAGCTAACAAGGCAATTAAGACAGGAAGTGAAGGGGCTAGCTGTTTAGCATGCTAAATTAGGCAGACATCTTGAAAAAACATCAGACATATTCTCATACTGTTAATGATAGATCATATTTTGAACATTTTAACCAAATTATTGCCAAAGTTACAAATTTCTCCTTTGCACTTAAGAAACTGCAACAAACAAACAAAAAAAACGTTACGTAGATAATCAGTTGCTTTTTCCCGATTTCTCCACATTTTTCCCCAAACCTTATTTCAGCAACAATAAAAAAATACTTTATTTCAACACAAAAACTCCAGTGTCTACACATAAAATAAATCAATTCTTTATTGCTGCTGAACTGATTTGAAAACATCAGCTCTCTGTCTTCAGATGCAGTCGATTTGCCAAGTGAAGCTTTTAAATATTGCTACTAATTCTTCTCTGGAACTTAGGACTGCATCATACAGTGATGACATGTGTGCTACATGCTCCTCAGTGGCATTACGTCACTACATTTGGGAATACAGCATAAATTAAATCAGGTTTGGATCTAATCCCTGTGCTGCTGCTTTTTAAATCTGTAATTGCTGTTCTGAGTCCTCTGCAGACACTCTTTCACCCCATGTGACCCGTGTTACAAAATGATTTACTTAAAAGTTTTCACGCTAAAATTTAAAGTGTGTTTTGTCGACAGAAAGTTTATAAAACTCTTACTTTCCATCTGTCAGCAACACTATTCAAGGCAAACAGCATTGCACTTAATTCCAGATTATATGTGTAACATTCTGGTTTCAGGCATCGCTGCATGTGAACAGTGAAGTCCGTTCAGTTTGAGCTGTAAAACTTCCCCTTTCTCTTTCTTCACTACAGTGTAATCATGTAATATGTTTTAGTCACTGGGTCTGCTTCACCTCACAAAACCATCGAGGAACCGTTTCACTGTCTGGCCTTCATCAGCGAGCATTCTGTCACTCCTCTTTCACTGCTGCACTGTTTAATCACCCTCACGCCAAGTCGCGCATCGCCGCTCTTGGACCGCGTTGCCTCGCCTGCAGACTTGTTGGACTTTGAGACTTTTGCCATGAGGGTTTTAAACTTCTGACATTTCCCCGACCACGCTGAGCTGCTTTTACAGAGGCGGCGCCACATGCTAATTCCGACACACACTCACTTACACTGTTGATTGATGTAGTGCTGCCAAAATGTAGATAGTTAAAACTAAACTTTAATATTTCAAAGTAAAAGCTTTTGACATTTTTAATAAAAGTAAGTTTTAATTTAGCCCAGTTTTTGTGCTGATTGCTGCGATCTGACAGTGAGTCAACTTTCACATCTGTGTCCAACCTCAATAAAACTTCTAAACTTTGTGTTTTGAGCACTGATTCATGAGAAAAAAATCTTCTGGCTCACAGGACGTAAATCTTTAATTTTATGATCTGATCTTGGTGTAGTGAATCACTGGTGAGGTTGACTCAACCAGAAGCTTTGTTTCAGTTACTATGACAGGTAACTAAGTTTAAGAGTATAACATTAAACACAGTGAGACACTATAAATTTGGGTAAAGTCATAGTACGTTCCTCTTATAGCTTACTTTCATGCCTGCAGGTACATTAGTAGGCAGTTTATGTTTGGTAGTTTTGGTCTCAACGATGGGTTTGGTGTTTACTACCAATAATGCAAAACTCCACGAAACAGGCACTGTGT
Source organism: Naso brachycentron (assembly GCA_029874485.1). NCBI lineage: Eukaryota > Metazoa > Chordata > Actinopteri > Acanthuriformes > Acanthuridae > Naso > Naso brachycentron. The sequence continues at coordinate 24,368,517 of JAQFJA010000026.1, read as the reverse complement.
TGCACTTGAGGACTGAATATCCAGAAGATGCGCAACCTCACAGTCTCTATTGATTTCTCAGTAAACCTAAACTCTTTTGTCTTTTGTCTCTTTTGTCTCACAAACATGTTTACAATTGTGACTCCTTGTCACATTTCAGATGTCTTTGAGTTTTTGTGGTTCCACCAATGACTTGTTTCCCTTTAAACTTTTCACATGGTTTCATTTCAATAACTATGGAAGACTCCTAACAGGTAAAATGATCCAATATTTCAGGAAAAGCAAAGATTAGAGAAAAGACAAAAAAATACTTAAAACTAGCTCTGCACAGATAGCTACAATTTTTCCGCAGAATGAGAGTGTTTTCTGTTACTTCTGATACTTTCTCTACATTTCCCTGATGTTCTTCTGTACTTAAGGATTTGGAAAGTGGGACTTTTACTTGCAAAAAAACCAAAGTATTGCATTAAAAAAGAATCACATAATCAGCCTCCTTCTCTTTTGGTGGAGCCCTGAACTGATGTGCACTCAGCATCAGTCTGCAGACAGCAGGACAGTGAAACTGAAAGGAGATTGTGACTTGGATGAGAAGCTGAAGGACGCAGCCTGTCGACAGCAGCTCTTCATCTCACAGCTCATTGTGGCTGCTGCTTCTTGTTGCAATACATCCTGTAATATTTCAAACTGATATACTGTACAAAAATACTGTAAATAACTGTTGGCTGTGGTAATCTCCTGAAAAATATGTTGCATTTCATGTGACTGCTTGATCATGAAATTAAAAGTTGTTTTTTTTTTTGTTTGTTTTTGTCAGTTTAATGCTTTTATGTGAAGCTGCGGCAATAGGAAATGCTTAGTTTGCATTTGCAGAGACAATAAAACACAGACACCCAGTATGTAATACTGTAAATATTGCAGTTCTTTTACCTCAATCAGCTGCTGGAAGTGTCTTAACAGTTATTTAAATGACATTTATGGAGATGATCACTTTAAAGAAAGCTCTGACTACTGCCAACAGCAGTAAATCTCACAAAATCAAAACATTTTGGTTCCTTTTTAAACAGATAATCAGCAACTTAAGCCTTTGCTCGACAAAACAAGGACAGTCTTTCACATGTTGGGAGAAGAATTACAAGTGACTCCAAGTATTTCCAAAATAGATGGACAGTATTTTGGAAATGAACTCTTTAATTAAAATTCCCTTAGTAATGCCTGACATTTAACTTCATAATTAGGAGAGCCGCTGTGGGGGACTGAACTCCCCCAACGCCTCTGTATCTTCATCAAACTCTCGGCCCTGGGCTGCTGAGTCATGATGCAACACTGCCTTGATTCACTGTAAGGGGTAACCATCTGTTTTCACCTCATCCGGACGCTGAAAAATAAATGTGTGCACAAATGACCTCTAGCCGTACACGGCCGCCAGACAACTGAAAACAGAATGCACAAGCCACAGACGTGTTGCACTGAAACCATCTGAGCAGTGGATGATTAGACTGACAGAGAGAGTCGTGACTGGTGGAGTTTGAGGTTTTAGTGAAAAGGATGTGAGGGCGCCTGGTTGGTGTTTTGCACCTCCCGAGGCAAAATACTGAGGCTGCATTCACATTGTTGGAACATTGTGCTCAATTCTGTATCTGATTTGTGTTTAATTTCTCCATGGATGTTGCTCGTGTTGTGTACCAGTATTCATCGACAGTGTGCCTAAAAACAAAGCACGTGTAACAGTAACAAGATGTCAAGTTTTCAAAGTTTTGTTTTTCATTCTCATTTCGGGGAAGTTTGCATAAAAAAAAACGTGGTTAAATGTTCAGGGGTTTCTGCTGTTGTGGTTGGAGATAAAATGTTTTGGTCAGAAAATAGTGATGAAATATGCGGCTTAAGTGGAAGCATTCATTTACACTTGACAAGTTTGTGGCCCCGTTGCCTCTTCGACCTCTACCCTAAGGCAGCGTCACACGTGAGATTTGAAAAAACTACCATAAAACGTATTTACTGTGTCCAAGTTCATTTACATTGGCCTTAAAGCAACAGTGAGCAGCAACGGTGGTTTTGACAGAACACAGTAAAAAACATTGTGTTTCTTTTAATTTATGGGGCACTTAGATATCTACAATCACAGGAGTTTGTCTGGTTTATGGTCTGGATATCAGTATGTCTTTTTGTCACAGTAAGTATTAAAACTGAACAGACACTATCGACAGACAGTCAATAAAGATGGACGATATGACAGCTTCTCAAAAGTGGAGCCAAAATGCCTTGATAGCCCCCTGGTGGCGGGCTGCAGTACAGCTCATAAATTCCGCCACCTTCGTCTTATTAGATGGTTCATGTGCCAAACTAATAAAATACATGTCAAACACATTTTTGCTGTTGTATGTTAAAATATTTACTTGTCTGATTTGTTTGGTTTTTATTGGTAATTTGATGCTACGTAGATGGAACTTTATGATTGACAGCTAACCCTTACCCACGGTCTCATAGAGTGCCTAAGTCATGCCCCTTGCAGTGGACCCCATGGGAACTTATTACGGAAAAAAAAATATGAACAATAGTCAACGGGGAAAGGAAAATTATTTTTTGATCCTGTTTGACTTGTGCCCTGAATTACGCATATGTTGTTTGTTAATTTAAATGATAATTTTTCATGTGAAGAAAGTCTGTCATCAAACGGTTGATGTATTAGCTTGTGAAAATACGTAATTATAAAGACTACAACACCAGCCGCGTAACCGACATCGTAACATTTTCCCTCCTTTGAACCGACCAACTCCCCCTTCGCGTAGCTGCAGCTCTCAACATGACCCAATTTATAATGGTTTTCACCTCTTTAAATACTTGTTCCCTCCCCCTTGAAAAAATGCTGTGAAATCTGCCAAGCTGACAACCGTGTCTATACCGGTGACATATATTGTCCCAGACGAGACATGTAGTTCACTGAGGGGTCTCACAAAAAATGTTGTTTTACTTTACTGTTTGACAACAAAATTCAACTTTCTTTACATGAAACATTATCTTTTAAATTGCCAACCATCATATGTGTAATTCAGGGTACAAGCCAAATGGGATCAAAAAATAATTTGTCCATCTCCACTGACTACCGTTTTTTATTTAGTTATTTTTTCTGAATTAAGGTCCCATGGCACGGAAGTAGAGGCTTGTCAAATACCGATGCTTTGTCAAACCTGTTGGTGTCTCATACAGATGCTACAGGGTATATTATGCCTATATGAGATTGGACTTTCATTTAGTCCAATGTAAAACCATTTGCATCAATAGCAAGCACACATAGCAACTGCTTGACGTGATGTTGTAAAAGGCACAACAACAAAAACTGAAATTTTCTGGTTAAATCTGTAATAATACAAAATACAAAAAGAATGGGCCTTACACACAACAATCTCACTGTTCATGCTGCTCAAACGGGACAAGAACATCAGATGTATTTAATGATTTAGGAAATATTATTCAGTCTTTAGCTGCGATGTGAACAGAGCCGACAGTAAGTGAGTTCCCATCTTCTGCTGAGGAAAGCAAAGCGAGGAGGAGGTGTGCTCATGTCTGAGAGAGACGGAGAGAGTGTGAGAGAGTTTATGACAGAATAAAAACAGAGAGTGTGTGTGACAGTGAGAGAAGGAGAGAGACGTAGAGGTTGTGTGTTTGTGGATGCATTCCAACAAGGCCACAACCTCCGGAGCGGGTTTGCAGTTTGAGGCAGAAACAGTCAGCTGATCTGGGGCTAAAACACTGAAGGTAGCAGGCAGCTGGCTCCTCTAACGTTTGAAAACAACTCTGTACTATACCTAAAATAACCCTTTTTTCCTTAAAACGTCACATGAAATGTGACTTATGGATGCGTAAGTTTGGTTTTTGCTACAAAAGATGTTTTGTTTGCATTTGGCAGTTGATTGTTTCAAAGACAGAATTTGGTAAGAGATGATGTCAAAACACCGTGGCGCCACAGATTCATAAAACTTTAGATATGTTTGCCATTTTCACTCAAAGACTTGTATTGCAATCACTCTTCCAGACAATGACTGCAGTCTTTAGAGCAGAGTAAGTGATTATTCTGGTGGTCGTCGTCCTGCAAGCCTCAAATGTCAAAAGCCAGAGGCTGCTCCAGTGGTTGCTAAATTATATGAGGTACGAGCTAAACCAAAGACTGAGGACACACAGCTGCTGACAGGATCTGACACCGTCGCGCCTGGCCAGGGCTGAAAAATGAAGAAAAAAGAGCTCAAAAGGGAAGTGAAAGAGCTCTTAAAGTCTGTTTTCTGGATGAAGAGGAGGATCTGACTCTGTTTTTGGCAGCTGGAGTCTGATTGAATGCAGATTTCAGTTCCTGACGGTCTATATAAGTGTTTACGATTCCATGGCATCACGTCCTTGCAGTTTGCTGTAAAGATCTGAGCGAGGATGTCTCCTCAGTGCAGCGCTATGACTTCTCACAGATGCTGTCATCTGAGGTGATGTTCTGCATGTTGTTGAGGCTGCGTGTTGACCAAACAATCTGAATGGAGGGAAAACAGATCAAGAAGAGGCCCAGCGCTGCAAACTCACGTATATACTCGGATTATGTTACACTGACCTCGAGACTGTTTAATGAACCTTACATGGATGCATTGAAATGTTCACTGCTGAGCGTGCTATTATCTCCAACCAACTTCACCCTAATTGTCTTTAGGGCTAATTGAGTTATCCAACAATAGTCACGTTAGCATTTTGGCTTGGCTTGTGTGAGGAGAACTTTTCGGTTCACTTGCACAGTTTCCTCTCAACAACAAGTATTTTCTGAAGGAGAAAAACAGGCAGAAATTGGAAAATGTTTTCCAATCTTTTTGGATTTTTCTGAGAGTGTTTACATGTGCATGAGTATTCTTGTTTTGAGACTTTTTCTGTCCAGGTTATGGTGTTGATAAGTAACATGAGTTATTCACATGATCATCAAAATTTTCAGCTTTCTGATCATCTGCCTGAAGGTGCTTCCTCATTTCTCACCATCTCAGACAAAGTTTTACAGGCAGCTTCTCCAGCTTTCTGAAATAAGTATGAGCTGTTCACATTTAGCGAAACCAAAGATAGTCAGATATTA
>JAQFJA010000026.1:24315837-24327838 GCA_029874485.1 Naso brachycentron | reverse complement strand
ACTAGCTAAAGCTAAACACGGATATATGACCTGGAAACGGCTGTTTGTTTGTTACGTGAAGCAGCTGAAAGAGCCACTTTCAGGTTCTATATCTGTGTTTAGCTTTGTGTTTTAGTGTCAGTAGATAAGAAGACACCATTAAACATTAAGCAAGTTTTGTGTCCTTTAAAACAAGCGTTTATTTTATTTTTTGATGGATTGTGTAAGTGCACATGCTCCTTGATGTTTTCAACTAGCGGTGACGTCAGCAACGAACTCCAGCTCTCAGGACTTGTCACAATAATGCTGTAGAACATCATACATGATCATAAATATTCTTATTATAAGGCTTAATGTGCAAAACATAAATACATAAATAAATAAAAAAGAACTTTTTCATATTATCTGCTCTTTTTACACCAGTATTAGAGGATGTAAAATATGATAATAAAACACATCTGGGTGAATTTTGTGAAATGAAAACCTGACTTCTGAAATACAATTGTGATGAAACTTGTCTTTTTATTTTCAAATGTTAAATTTATATAACTTATATAATTACAAGGCTGCATTGCTTCACCAAAATAAAAGATCAGAGTAATTTTTCTGCTACTCTTTATGAACTGAAATAATTTCAAAAATTTATTTTTAAGGGTTCACACTGGACAATAATATTGTAACACTTCACAAAAAAACTGACTCTCTTGTTTAAATTATGCCAGAAAGCCTGAAGTGAAACACAGTTTAAAAATGCAATGAAAAAGATTTGGACACTGCAGCTAGTGTGAGCATTCAACTAATTATCAGGATACTTAATGTCGGGTGAACGCTGTCACTTTCTTGTCCGTGTTATTTCAGCTTATAGTCAGATCAGTCGAGGAAACCAAGAGTGGACAGTTTTCTCTGCATCCCCAGTCTGTAAATGACTCCCAGGCGGCTTTTCCTCCCCTGCAACCCAGAGTAGGATTTACAACAAGATTATGGGGCTCCCCTTTGACCCCAGGGGCTGCATTCAGCAAGAGTCAACTTTTAACTTTTTTAAAACTTAGTTACAGCTCCCACCCTCTCCTTCCATCTATCCATCCACCGACTGCACCCAGAACAATGGCTTATTCTCCTGCACCAGTGCTCCATTACGGGGCCTGTGGCTTGGCAGTGCAGCGAGCCTCAGATTTCAACCACATGTACTGCACTCAAATCAAAAGAGTCAGCCCTGGCAGTACGGCCGCATAGCTGAGGGCGACAGAGGGAGAAAAAGTACAAGCAGGGAAGAAGAAAACAAGAAGAAGGAGTGAGAAAAAGAGGGAGAGAAAATAAAACTTAAAGTGATGTAAAGAGTAAATAGTTGGGAGGACAGGTAAAGACAGGAAGGAGGAAATATGGAGACAGTAGGAGGTAAAAAGAAAGCTTGACGAGCAAATGGCGCCGTGAGGTCAGGACGCAGAGAGGTCAGCTCTCAGGGGAGCCATTTTGGAAGGCAGTGGGGATAACCTTGCCTTAACCTTCGAGCTGCTCTCATTGAACTCTTACTGTACTTTCCAAATCCCACGGACAGTAGCTTCTCAATGGAGTCTGAACACGTCGACAGTGCTCACGCAGGCAGATTTGTGTTTTTTGGGAGGCTCCAAATGTGCGCAGAGTCACCCTCAGCAAAAAAAAAAAAAAAAAAAAAAAAAAAAAGCTGAGAGATCCACTGGAACCTGCGATGAGGTTAAAAAGTGAGTTGAAAATGAAAACACCAAGTGCTGCCAGTGTTTTCCAAATGATCGCTCAGTCGTCTGGCATTGAAGCCGGCGTCTGCTTGGGCTCCGGCCGATACATCTGTGCCTCGGAAGTTCACTGTCAGATGCAATTTGAATGTCAGAGGCGATCGTGTCATTAATGTGACAACTCAAACTTGGATGCGTTTACCTTTCTCCCTCCGGTGTGAAAAAAAGAGGAGGAGAGAAACATCACAAACACATCGTGATATGTAGAGAAATGTGTTTTTTCAATGAGACCTTCACTGCGAGCAGGTTGATGCAGCTGTTATTTGGAAGCTACTTTGACATTAGACATGATCTATCTTCTTTAATATCTGCTAGCATAATGGAGCTTTCATTGTCTATATGTCATGGGAGAAATATAGAGGCTATCGCTGCATTTAATGCAGAGCTTTTCTGTGGGAAAAGAGCCGAGACTATCTGAATTGTCATCTCACCAAATTGAAGGCACAAATTGCAACAAAACAGAAGTCCCTTTGCACTCTGTCCCCTGGGTGAGACCAGTTTTGTGGGAAAAGAAAAGTGCATTTGGGGACAATGAAGGTTGAACGTAAGGTGAGTGTGAGCACATTCAGTCTTGGCCTCAGCTCTGAGGTTGTTTGTAAAACAGTGGACAGTGCCTGGAGGGAGCAGAGGGGCATTTGGCAAATGCCTTACAAGGTAAAAACTGCAGGTCTAACGAGAACCAAAGCAACCTGACACCTTAACAGATGTTCCAAAATCTCAGGAGATCCTGTTTCCAATTTGACATTATTTACTCTCATTCCTCTGCACTGCTGTTTAATCCTAATTTGTTCTTCAAGCAAGAAGAAAGCGGTGGATTCCCAAGCGTGTCTGCTGCATTGCTGCTGCCTCAAACTTGACCAGCTTGCATTGGGGTTGAAGGTGAAGTACAATGGTGGGGGGCAAGTCCATGAATGCATAATCAGAGAGGAGGGAAAGGGTAGTGATTTGTTTTCAGTCAGTGTCCTCTACTGTGACAATTTCCTGAAAATGGTAAGCATCTGTGAGATCTGCTACATGCAATGCATGATTGTTTGATGTCAAGCTGTTTGATGTCAGGCTGGATTTATTTGAATAAATTGTGTCAGAAAAACAGAGTGTGCTCAAAGTTCACATCCTCCAAAGTGTAGGTTTTGTTCCATAAATCTGCTTAAAGTTCACCGCAGATAAAGCAACAGTCACATCTGTTAGGGTTGGATTTAAATCATATAATTTGAAGGCGAGATAATATAAAGAGCAGCGGCCCTTGATCGTGGTGTTTAAACGTTCCACTGAAAGCCTTCATCCTTACGCCTCAAAATAAATGATGAAGATGGGAAATAAATAAAAAGGTTACAAGAAAGTTTGTGTGTCAGTGGCAGATGTTCTGTTCTCACGGTGCTGAATAGCCAAGCAAGTTAGAGACATCTGGAGCTGAAGCTCAAACGCAGTCTAATTACAAAGTGAGTGTTTATGCAGAGAAGATTTACACATCACTTAATTAAAACAGGTTGCACCAAACTCACTTTTTCTTTAGCTTAGTGAGAAGAATCACAAAACTCACAAAAAAAATCTCTAATATATGACTGTTTTTGTAAATCTGGTACAGTCATCTGTAGGTATGTCACATTATTATGGATCCCACTGCTTTTCTTGGCATGACTCGCCCTACTCTGCCTCGGTTGGTTAGGTTGGTTGAATTTAGGTGTAAGCAGTGGGATTGGTTAGGGCTGGGTAAGAATATCAGGATTAGCCAATCAGAGGCTGAGTTGGACGCGTCTCGCCAAGAACAGCAGTGGAATCCAAATGAACTCAACAATTACCCCCTCAGTATGGAAGAATAAGGAACTTTAGTGATCCCTGAACACAATTAATAGTTTCATCATCAGGCAATTTCTTTGGTGTCTAAATTAAACTAAATACCTGCAAAACTGATGACATTTTTGTCTTGCTTTTTCTTCAGGCCAGTTTATGCTTCATTGCTTGACCCAATTGATATGGATTGTTTGACAAAAAATGTCATATGCTTTCAGCGGAATAAAGTGTTGGTTGACAATATCATTTTAATGTTGTGTACCTGGAGAGATTTGTTATGTTGCAGACATTGTTATATTTTGTCGCGTAACGTGATTGGGTAGTGTTAACGTCGTGATGGAGATAGTTTTAGCTTAACTTCCTTGGTGATATTAAATCATTTGTGTCAAATGTGGTTACCATGGAGATGACTTTGTCGAGTGACACTTGCCAAATGTGTGGAAAGACGAAGCACAATTTGGCCCCTTCATTTTGTTTTTTGAGCTTTTTAGCAAAAGTTAGCATACTAAGAATGTGGACAATTATCAGTAGCCTAGCTAGTTCAGCATTAGCATGTTAGCACTGTTATCTTCCCCAGCACTACCCTCTCTGTCTTGTCTTCAAAAATCCAAGATGGTGACTGTCATGTGGCCCAAAGGGTGATGTCATGGAGGCTCAGTCCTCTATTTAACATACAGGGTTATGCTCTAAACTCAGTCCTGATCTCCAAATAAATACATCTCCTTACGCTACAGCATCAAAAAACCCATATAAGGTCTAGTGTGACAGCAAATCTATGGCATAAATATTACCTGGATTTCAATTTAATCTCTTGAATATCCTGAAGGATAAACTGAATCCCACTGATGTTTGATATTTACACTCAATGAAACATGACCCACCCAACTTTTCATCTGCTAAACCTGAATGCTCTGTGGCGTCTCAGTGTCTTAACAGTAGCCTGACAAGTTGGCGTTGCTGCATGGATGACGGAAAAGTCCCAACTGCTGTTTCCAGCAGGTGTCGGGGGACAGGCTGCACTACACTCATGTATAGAGCTTCAGCTGGCAAATCTCACCCTTAACTCTTGACTTTTCCTTATTTTTCCAAGCTTTCCAAGCATAATGTAGGACTCTTAAATTAGCTTCTGTTTAACATCCTTGGTAAATCTCCAAGTCCGACTACTGAGTTGCCTCCTGACAGACATCGACCACACCTGTGCTGTTAAAACAACTCTGAGTTATTTAGTATTCTGCAGATGTTTCACACCAATGCAGAAGATTAATAAAATCTATTTAAAATGTGCAATGATTCAGTACTGTACAATGTAACACAGTAGGGCTTTGTGTCAATGTGTGAAAAGTGAATATTTACACGAGACGTTCACTGGCTAAAGTTCATGTTAGAGTCTATATTTTACTCTGTACAGTATAAGTGTGTAATAGCCAGATGAGGGCACACTGACAGATTCAATTAAGAAGCTTTTTTAGAGTTGTGTAATATTTGCAGAGTTTCTGACAATCCTCCACCCCCTCCTGATGGATTTAATAATCTGAATTATGTCTGTTCTTTCGCCAGGGCCTAATGGCAAGCGAGCACAGCTTGAGTTTCGGTTAAAGGCCTGGACTGGCTAAAACTAACAATGAGGTATTTTCATTTAGAGTTCTAGAAGAGCACTTCTCCATGTGGCACAGAGGCCTGACAGTCAGTGAAGTGACCTTGTGGTCACGGAGGTGGCCTCTTTGAATACATTAAGCAGCTGGTAAAAAGAAATGCAGACATCTGCCCTGATTTTTTCCCCAGCAAGTGCTCTTGAGCAAGGCATCCCCCGTGTAGCTCTATTAGGGACGTTTATTAGCATAAGACTGAAGTAAAAGAGCAGCTGCTAGAGGTCAAAACTCGGGCAAATTGTTTGTATATGGACTTTATTATAAGACCAACTCGTTTTAGCCTGTGGGCTTCATCATGGTCATTATGAAACAATTACAAACAACATTTAAGGTAGAGATGAGGGCACAACAATAAATTGGTATGCCCCTGTTGGCCAATTGCAAATATATTTGTATTGCCATAAATGACTTTGTTAAGAGCCAATTAAAAAAAAAAAAAGAAAAATTGTAAGGCCGGAAAATAAATACATTCAGCCGATATTATCCATATTAGCCAATATTTTGGATATTGGAATCTTCCTGCTCCCAAAAATCCTGTATGGTTCAGGCCTTAGTAGATAACAAAATAAATCTAAACATCTGCCAACCAGTGGTGCCCCCACAAATATAGGCTGGGTAAGTAGACACATTGCAGGTTTGAAGCCTAGCCCTGACTAACTTAAGCACCACCCGCTAGATGCTATGCACCAGTTCATGGACTAAATGAGATGCAGTTCACATTTTTCAAATATTATCCTTTCTGATACTTATCTTTTAAAATCCTGATCTCGGTTAATAGCAACTCTGATGTTGTTTTAGATTCAGGCTACATCCACATTGCTCCTTTTTATATTTATGATACATCAATACTGCTACATTTCAGCCTGGCATCCACACTAATCCGGCGTCTTAGCAGCCCTAAGACGGAGCAGTTTGGAAACGCTGCTGTCCTCGTTTTATTTTGAAAACTTCAGCGCTGCATCTCACTGTGGATGTGCAGGAACGGAGGTGTTTGGAATTCATGCATACTTTTTGGTAAAAGCTTAAGTCAGAAGATTATAATTAGGTCTATATCCATTTTGAAATATTGTCTTTTTGTATGGGAAGTCTTTGCTCATGGCCGTGGCTTCCTCAGGTGATGGATACTGTTCTTGGTACCGGTGGAGCATTTTACATTACTTGCTCTTGGATGACTCCCAGTCTACATTTTCCACCGCCACCATGCTTTTTACTCTTGTGTTGCTCGGAGTAACAACTCGACCTCGTCCATCAATGGAAAAAAAAAGTCTGATCTTTTCTAAACTAGGATCTAGTAACTTTCGTTGTAAATTTGTTTTAGGTAAATACAAACTGAAAGTCAGCACTGTCTGAGAAAATGGACAATACCAGCCCTCTGCCTTTGCCCATGACCTTATCCATGAACCCTCTTATGTTTTCAATTTAATGTATTTCTCATGTAGTCCTTCCATCTTGATATGCAACAGTTAAAAAAAAGCTAAAATCTTGCATAAAGAGAGTACTGACTTTAAATCAGTTTTCTGCTCTTTTTTGTTTTGATTTTGCACGCTTGCCATGTCATGTAGCAGGTGAACGTGCAGTTAAATGGCTTTGGGTTGTTGGATGTGTGCAGTACAAAAACAGCATCCAAAACCCGGAGCAGCAACGAGGCATCCAGCAGATTCAAATATGTTCTGGATTTCTGCTTTACAGTAACTTAATTTATTATTTGGAGCTGCACTCTTTTCCCTCCTGGTGTCCTAATAAACCCTTTAGACAGAGAAGCATTTTACTTGGAGGCACCTACATACAATAACATTCCTCTTTCTGGTAGCGATATGTACACCTGAACACGGTAAAGCTCGACTCCCCCTGAGCTCTTTCCCCACATTAGGCCCAGTTTCATTAGGGGAACTTAGACAAACTCGCCGCACATGTCAATGTGACGACTGAGGAGGAATAAGGGCGGCGACTCTAGTTTCAAATTCCTGACCACTTGTCCTAAACTGCTGACGTCCCTCATGAACAAAGGGTGCGATGACAAAATAAATACAGCAGAAGGCTAATGAGTGTATTTAGGTTAAATGGCCTGAAGAAAAACACGGGGACACACAAGAGCTGCTTTACTCTAATTACTCCCCTGATGACTTGTAAGAAATAATAATGATGATAAACTTTATTTGTACAGCAGGTTTTTAAAAGCAGCGCTGTACCAAATACAAGACGTCATGTTAAAATGTTCTGTTTGCTCTAGAAAACACATACAAAATCATTTTTATCTTGAGATCATGCAAAAACAAGACTCATTTAGTTGCCTATGTGTGGTCGTGTATTAAATCTGTTTATTTGCTGAACGCTCCGCTGCGTAAATTATTAGCTACGTCACGCTCGTGGTCCGGACGGATGAATAATTGCTGCTTAGTTTCATGACGTCTGATCAGGTCAATAATTAGCTGCTGAATGGAGCTAAAGAAAAAGTTAATGGCAGACCCAGAATCAGGGCCCACCAACGCTTCAGCTTAAAATGCACCAACAAGGCTTTTAATGGGGTTATTTTCCAATTAAGTGCGTATATAAGCACAGGTTATTAAGATGTTGGACATTTGCTGCTTGGCAGGCTGTGTGCAGTATTAAAACAATGCACAGGGCAATTATTATAAGCCTGCTTATTAAAAAGGCTACAGATGTGTTTTCTACTTAACACTGTGGTTATGTTACTTTTCATTATTTCCCCACTTTTCCTTCTTCACCTCCCTTGTTTTTAGATAAGGGTTGAGTGCTCTGTGTAATTGTCACTACCTTTTGCAGTAAAGATCTTAACCCCTCTTATTCAACATGAAAATAAAACTACGGCAATGTAATTAAAGTATTTTTCTTGACAGGAACTGTGCGGAGCTTTGGCAGGCAGCGTTGTTTACCTCACTTTGTTGAATCATCCTGTTTTGTTGTATTTCTCTTTAACAGGATGCTGTTTAGTACAAACACCTACAGTATTGGTTTATGTCTGTATATCGTTTGTCTTTTAGAGCTTATTTTTGCAAAACCAATTTCCCTCTTTAGGGATGAAAAGAACTGAACCTTATATTGTGATTTACACGTACAACCAGAGCTCACTGTATAAGGTTGTTTATGATAAATAGCAGTTGAGTTCCTCTGAATTTTTACATCTTTACAATTAGGCATTTACCAAAACATCCTGCAAGAAAATATGCTGCATACTGTATCTGTTACACTGGTTAACATACAGTGTGGAATGAAATAAAATGACTACATGAGCCTTAGTGCTATGGTTTTTCAAAATAAAGGCCAACATATAAATATGAAACCACACTATTTTAAGCAAATTTGTCATATCAAGTTGAAACTGTGTGGCTCAGTTAAAGGTATAACTGTGTTAGTTCTATATGGATGCTCTTGGTATAAGAAGTTTGGTCCCAAAGTCGTTTATTGGCCATTTAAGCTCAAAACGTGCAGTTTTTTATTTCTTGTGGCTTAATATGTAACGTGCATGTCAACACAATTTAAAGCAGTTATGTACTGTTTAAGCTCTATAAAGCATCTATTTGCACACTGAAATGAGAAATTTCCCTGCTTATGTTTATATAAATTTAGTGATCAGTCATCATAATGCTTACAATATGAAACTTGCCGTTACAGATTGTGAGCTGCACATTATTAAAACAAACTAATGCTGCAATGCACTGTTAAAAATCTAGAAATAAACTATAAAAATGCTAAAAAACATGTGGTAAGGAAAACAATTTTTTTCCAGATTATTTATGCAGTTTAGAGGTGAAGGAATGAGACGACAATTAATAATTTTGAGTTTTTTCTCACAGATCCCAGTCAATGAAATCAAGTTTTTAGCCTTGGTAACATAATCCAAAATTGCAGATGTATTGTTTTTGTTTTTTTATTTTACTTTTTTACAGCTGTACTTCTGCTCTTACTTACATACGTTTTTGAGATAGTGATCTACTTTTCATTTAACTACATTTGCCAAATACCTGTCACATTTAGTCTGCTCTGCCCTAAAGGCAAGGATTGGTGATTGATTAAGGACTGGGGGTAGAACATGTAAGTGAAACCTTTATTGTAGAGTTTAGAAAGTTGCAGCAGCCTGGAACAAAAAGAAACAACACCTGTCTGTTGACTGCAACATGATATTGACTGAACAAACTCAAAACAAACAACCTTTGACTTCACCTGGCAACACTTTTTATACCAAAATCTTACACAAACGTAATGATGATCTACGTTAACTTTGTTAGCTAATTTGTCATGTTTTTTTGTTTTTGTTTTTCAAACGCAGTTAAGGGGTGACAGGAAATGAGGAGAGAGATGACACAAAAGCATTGTATTTGGAACAAAACATTTGTTAATGAAGGAGCTGAAATTAAGTTTGTACTTAAAAGATGTGGCAGTGGAACAAGTTCAAGAGACCAAACCTCTGAGTATAATAGTTGACAATAAACTATCATGTTCTTAGCACATTGATAAAGTAGTCAGTAAGACGGGCAGAGGTCTTTCAGTTACAAGGAGATGCTCTAATTTTCGACCTCAAAATGTAATTGGAAATGTAATTAAAACAATTGTTTTATCTCATCTGGACAATTGCTCAGAGGTTTGGTCAAGTGATGCTGTATCACATATAAAGAAACTGCTAATTATTAAAATAAGGCAGCACGTTGTTTACTTAGGTGTTCATACAGAACTAACGTGAATACAATGCATCACTGTCTGTCCTGGTTGAAAGTAAAACACAGATTTACTGCTTCATTACTTCACTTCATTAGGAATATTTCAGTGACTAAATTGCCAAGGATATTATGTAAATATTTACGTTTCAGTTCTGATGAAGATGACCATAACACCAGGCATGCTGCCGAGGGCCGATTTACACTGCCTAAGGTAAAAACAAACATGTTGAAAAACACTCTAGTGTACATAGCCATGGTTGCATGGAACACTCTGCCTGGGCATATTATTCAAGAAAACAGCAAAAATAGATTTAAAATATTACTGAAAAATTATCTCCTAGCTGAACAGCTTTCTGGGTATGCTGATATTTAGCAGATGCAGCCTAATACATATATATATATATATATATATGAGGTGTTGTTGGTCTAATTTGTATTTTGATACATAATATGTTCTGGTCTGACCATGAACTAGGTCGTGTGTTGTGTTTGTGTTTTGAATGTTGTTGTCTTAAATGTTATTGTGTTTGTTGTGGAGTCGAGATCATTGTTGTCTAAGTTTGTAATGTGATTATGAACTTCATGTACAGAACACATTTGTACATTACATTGCTGTCTTGAGTGTTGTATTTTGTTACTGTGTCCTTGTTACTGTTGTTTTTGTGTTAAGGTCATTTTTGTGGAATGTTTTTAATGTGATTATGTACCGTAAAGTATGAATTACAGTGTTTGGGGTAGATTCCAGGAAGAATAGCTGTTGTGTTGGTAACAGCTAATGGAGATCTGAATAAATGAGAAATGAGAAATGAAAAGTCCACAGCTATACTCTGGCCAAGGACATTACATGGTGAGTCTAACATCTTTTGATTTAATTTACTGGAAGTCTGTTAACTCATTGACAGAAGGAAATTAGTGTAACTAACATAACATTATTATGTCCTTAAATTCTCAAAGAGCTTTAATTTTGTAAAAGCAAAAAAATGCAGAAATTTCAAAACAGACAGGAATAAAATTATTTTTCTTTGTGCAATGGCACAATTTAAATAATTTTTGGCTTCACAGCCAACAAAAGATTATGGGTTAAAACATGGGAAAAAGTCACTTTGAAAATGGAGCTGGTTCTGTCAGAGGTGTGTGAGGGATAAGTGAAGAAAGTCTGTCTCTAACTCCTGTGTGCTAATTATTTTCACCTAAGGTGCAGTAATTTCTTTTCAGGTCTGAGCAGTAAAAGCATAAGAAAGCATTTAAAGTGTCGTAGCACTGAGACTTCGCTGTAAAACGGTAAGCCAGCTGGATTCAGCTGATTTTACAAGCCTACACTGTACCACTAAATTAAGTGCTGTGCTGTATACTTGAAAATATTTTATTTTAACATAATTGACTCAGTCGGGAAAAAGCATGAATCATTGTCAGATTTGTTAAACTCTTGAGGTGAAATACAAATATAAAACAAAAACAGCTACTAATCTGCGTGACCTCTGCTTGAAATGACAGAAAATAAAAAGTAAGATTGTAGTTTATATTTCCTTCTCTTTGAATCAAATCATTTATAAAGATTTAGCTGTTATTTGTTGCTTTTTTAAACACTTAAATGACGTCACACGTCAGGAAAAGACAAGATGTGCCAGTGATGGCAGCTCGGTATGACTAACTTGATATGCACCACCAGAAGCCAAGTGAAACTGATAGCAAAAGTGAAATATTTGTGCACGGCAACTTCTCAACTGCCCTTAAATTGTCTTGGAAGAAGTGGTTCTTCAGTGAACTTGTATGCAAATATGTTTCTAAGGCAGAATGTTGCATGAGCTGTTGCTAAAAAAGGAAGACGTTGCTCATTCCAAAAAGAAAACATACAACAAAGTAAAATCTGTTGTAATAAGTTCTGTTGGGAACATAAAGCTGGAAAACTTTGGGAATTTGTTAAGTGATAAAGTAAACACAAAGTTCACTAAATAAACCTTCTCATGTGCCATATTTCAGGGTTTCATTGACTTTTCTAAGATTTCATATTCATGGAGGCCTACAGCTGGCTATCTGTTTATTAATCAGTGCTCCTTTTAACCCTTAGAATCTCACTCAGAAGGTTGTTGCTGTTTTTGATTTTCCTGAAATGAAACGAATAATAGTTTTTTGTAAC
>JAQFJA010000026.1:24295910-24312303 GCA_029874485.1 Naso brachycentron | reverse complement strand
TAGCATACACATAAAGGGGCATACATACTTAAGGTGGGTGGTCTTCTTGGTGGCTAAGAGATGTGTTGTTGTTGGTACCGTTAGTAGGTAAGATAGTGACTGCACATAAATGTCTCAAACAACCCCACATAAGACAACAACAACAACAACAACAACAACAACAAAACAATTCTTTTAACTTTCTACTTTCTTAAAGAGCTTCTTTAGTGAGCATTGTTGAAATTCTGGTACCGTCATCTTGAACTCAGCAGGTTTTTTGAGTGGTGTTTTTGATTAGACAAGTTCTGTAGTTAATAAAGGATTACAAGACTTTCATGTTTTGTTCTACAACATAAAATATGTTTGTAAAACCCCAACTAACATTTTTGAAGCTTTTTCTTGCATTAAAAAAAAAGGCTGTTGCTAACAAGTGGATAAATAAGACCACTGAAAAAGCACATACAAACTATCTTAACTCTAACTTTCCAACTTTGGTGGCTTATCAAGTTATTATGTATTTATTTTGTAATAGGAAGCTGATGGTAGTGTCATTGAAATCATGCATCTTAATCAATCAGTAATAGACCAGTGTGACTAAATAGGCACAGAACCCCGAGGTGCTCAGTATTAGCCTTACTCGTTGGACTCAGGATGTTTGAGGGGCATGGATGAAAAAAGTCTTTTAAAAAAGGCACCTGTTGTGTGTGCTGGGGCACCAGCCCATGAAAAGTCTTCATACAGTTAAAGTGAATTTAGTGATGGGGCACTTTATCACATTTTGTCCACTTTAAATGCAACCTAGAGGGCACTTAACAACATTTTGCTTTTTGTCCACTGCAAGGTCACCCGAGAGAGCTCCTCAAGAGGGACTGTTTGGTGTATTTTTTCGAACATCAGGGCACCATGGGGGGCACTTGCCCCCACTGCCCCCCATCTGAGTCCACCAGTGAACTCGTTAGCTTGTAAAAGCAGGCTGCATTTGCAACCTTGTTCAGCTTTATAAAAGCAAAAGTTTAGTTATTATGTCTATGGACTGTTTATTTACAGCAGTAGCCTTGAGAGGGTCACAAAGTGACATTACAAAATAAAATGTAAAAGAAAATAAAGTGTCACTGAGTAAAATGTGACAGTGTTTGTTTGAAAAGAAATTCTCCAAATAACAGATGAAATAATATTCAATATTTATGAGCAGAGTTTTAATATTATTCAGTTATTTAGCAAATTATTATAAATTCATACAAATTGTTCATTATTTTTACAAGATGACATTTTCCTTCAACACTGATATATTTACGGACCCCATAGGCTATTAATTTATAGGTTATCTAATTTCCTGTTATTTTCCACATCTGTTCTCTAGAATATAACATAAGGAAATATTCCTTGCATACTTCACTGTCACCTGTCACCATCTGGTCCACAAAATTACCGACGACAGACAGCCGTAAACCACTTGGCACCGTTTTCTCTCAACATATTGTTGTATTCTCAAGCTACACCACAAAACTGAAGGATTTATGAAGTCAGACAGACCGAGAAGGATGAGCTGGGTTCTGACCTGTGCTTACGTATACAGAACAGTTTACCACAGGAGAGTTACACAACACTGGATTCACCAAGATGGAGCAAATAAAAAGGCAATTCATCAATTTGGATCAGATCTTCTTTTTTTTCTGAAAGCTGCAGATGTTTCAAAGATTCTGTATTTCGATATGAGCATCAACAGCAGCTACATGTCATTAACTCAACTTCCTCCTCTGTCAGGTGCATGTACATCACACTCTATTTATTCACTTCTCATAAATGTCCAACGTGTTAACAGCCTGTGAATATGGTGACACACTGACAGACACACTTCCCCAAAGAAAACACACCTTGTCTATGAGAAGGTGCAAATACTGACTTTTGCACTGGGCTCCAGAAAAGTCCTGTTTTTCTCACGCTGGTGGAAAAAGGACAAACACTCGGGCCATGTGTTACAAATCAAATGGAAATGATGGAATTAAAATGAAACGGGGAACTGAGATAGCCATTTAATTAGCGCTTGTGGTAGCGATCAGGATGAAATCCAAGAATAAAATCATGTGGTATATGTCCTTCGCCATCAAGGCTATTGCATGACTGTCGCTTTTTTTCCCCCTGAAGCTGATCGTCTGCAGCACTCATTTCACGGCTGTTATAAAGATACAGCACCTGGTGCCACACAGTCGATCAATGTGTGGGAGCGAGGATGTGGATTTCTAATGTGAAAATTTAGATTAGATTGAATTTTTGCTGAATTTCCTACCCAAAACCTAAGACGCCAACACCCGGGAGAAGAATGTCGGCAATCGAGGAAGATCTGCTTCCACACATTATTGACTGACGTTCAGTTTTTTACACCCATTGGATGAAAGAGCCACCAAGGTATTCAGGGATACCACAGAGAGGCCGAAAGAAAAATAAAGAAATCTTTTCCCTCAGCCTAAACATGGGCGCATACATAGTAGCACCAGCACACAAACAATGAGAAGTTGGAGCAACTGCACACTTCAATCAGGCCTCCTAGCCAAAACACAAATGTAAAGTCTTCCGGGAGTCGGGGTGGGGTCTCCTCAAGCCAAATGATGTGCTCACATCCCACTCGCATTTGTGTGTGCGTACAATCATCACCTCCCTGAAGTGATGAAAAGACAATTAACAGTATGGGAACCATCACGCTCACACTCAGACTGTCTCATCTATTTCTCATTAACAGCTGCCTCCCCGCTGGTGTAACAGTGGTGTCAGAAAACAGAAAACAAGGACTACACATGACTTTGACAACAGGAACTGGTTTCACACAACAGAGAAAACTCACGCGACTCCAAGAAGATTTTCCAAGAAAGATAGCCAGAACATTCCTTGAACTGTAAATGATAAGAGAATTTGAATACAAACAATTACAAATACCTAAAAGCTTTATTAGATGGAAGAAGGCAATATTTCACCACGATACAGAGCAGGTTTATGTGGGGACCAAACTGACTGCGTCTCTCTGACATCATTTCTGTGGCCAAGCATTAGAAATGGTAAATCAAAATGGCAAAATTTGAAAAAAAAAAGAAATAATAACAACAATAATTTTCTCAACAAAGTCTTTACGCTCACTTAAGGTGGTTTTTGACTTTGTTCAAAAATGGAAGATGGAAACAGCGGTGTCGAATAAATTGTGATGTAGTGAATATTTAACTGGTGTTTCCACACCCCAAAAGAAGTAGCAGAAGAAACTGATTATACCGTCGTCCAGAATATTCTATCAACACGTGAAAACATAGCTGATCATGGCAACAAGTAGGTGTGGAGCAACAAGGAGACCAAAGTATTCCTATATCTCATCCAAAGAGTATAACGGCAATATTAGATGGAAAACAGCAACGGAATGCCACAATGTTTTGTTTCCGGTCTGCAACCTTTACTTCTTTTACTGTAGTTGTAGTTCTTTTACGCTTTGCAGCCTGGTTTATATGCTTTACACCAGTTGCTGGAAACACTTTTAGATTGCGTTTTTCTTTTTGCGAGATTTCAAAAACTCTCTTAAAATTAGCTTCACAGTTAATGGAAATATGGCTTGTGATAGCTTCCCCACAGATCTCCCTAAAAAGTCGATCAGACAGCTGCAGCTGATCCAGAACGCTGCTGCTCGAGTCCTTTCTAAGACCCAAAAAGTGGATCATATGACTCCAGTTCTCAGATCTTTACACTGGCCTCCCATCCATTTGAGAATTGATTTTTAAATACTGCTGTTGGTTTATAAAGCACTAAATGGTTCAGAGCCAAAATGCACTTCTGATCTGCTGCTATGTTATGAACCTCCTAGATCTCTCAGATCATCTGGAACAGGTTTGCTTTTTGTCCCCAGAGTAAAAACTAAACACGGAGAATCAGTGTTCAGTTTTTTTTGCTCCACATATCTGGAACAAACTGCCAGAAAACTGCAGATCTGCTGCAACTCTCACTTCTTTTAAAACATAGCTGAATACTTTCCTGTTTACCACTGCCTTTCATTAAATCAAATTTTAAGTTGGAAAGTTCTGCACCTTCTATTCTCCTGCTTTATCTGTCTTCTTCTTCCTCTTCTTTTTTTTTGTTTTTTTTACATTATTTTACTTTCAATTCAGCACTTGTACTTGTATTTGTCAATGTCTTCTGGGTTGTCTTGTGTTGCCTTTATAATAATGCCTTTTTAATGCTTAGATGTAAGGTACTTTAAATTGCCTTCTTGTTGAAATGAGCTACAAACTTGTCTTGCCTCAATATGCCTGTTATGTACAATTCATGAGACGACTCCAAACATAAATGAGGAAAAACTGCCCTGAGGCAACAGATTATTTTGACCCTTACACCCTCCCATTTGAAAAGAGATTAAATGACATGTTTCTAATTAAACACATGAGCAGCTAAAGTCTGTACTGTTGCATTGTGGGGTAAGAGAAAGTTTTCGGTAAGCAGATCCAGAAAAGAATTAAGATAAATTTGCCTGTTATCATCTTTAAATTAAGATTAAAGAGAAAAACAGTATCAGAACATCTAACAAAAAAGAAAAAGAAAAAAAGAAAAAAGACTGTTGGTGTTAACACTGTTTCTCTGGCATTCCCCTCCTGTTAGACTCATCTGTTAGGATCCTGTTTATCACTGCAGGGTGATAACTGCGTCTGCATCTCTGCATGTTGGCTGTTAGTGTGTGAAAGTGAGCATCTCTGTGCACCATCAATGTTTATCTCATAACTTCTTGGAAGGTTGTGTCGCTCTTGGCTTAGTGATGAAGGAGTGTTCGTCTGGCCAATGTGACTCGACAAATATTGTGCTGAAACATAACTCTACGACTTTATGTGTTTAATATCACTTCCGCTGTTGAAAAGCTGTACACTGTGAGGCCCGCCAGCCCTTCGTTTCCTGCTATTGACTGCCGGCCTGTTGTTTTTACCTGCTCAAACAATAACTTGGCACAGAGGCTTTGAGCAAGAGAAGTCAACAAGTGCAGAAGCCTGTGTATGATTAAGGGCCGTTTAGTTTTACTTTATAGACATAATGCAAACATATGATTGATTTCTGGAAGGGCTGGTGAGTTCAAGCTTCTCAACTGCCTGAAAAATCTGGACTAGCGAGATAAACGCCTAATGTTTCCCCCTTTTTCAGGAATGGCTGCTGAGGTTTGTAGGGCCAAGACGCTTCTCACCTTCTAGCAGTAGAGAACTGTGGTTTTCCTGGGCAACCCCCAGGTGTAAATGTGTATTATGTCTTTATTAATATGGATCAGATACTGTTGGAAGGGAGCAGCAATGAGCAAACCTTTCCTGGATAAAACACATGAATGAAACTGGAAGGCAGCAGAGAAAAAACTTCCATCAACACTGAACACCTCTCCACAGCAGCAGCCTCCATGGAAGTTTGTTTGTTTACTGTTTGTCCTTGGGGTTTGATTTTGTGAAAAAGCAGAATGAAAATGAGTTTTGTTAAGTCAACAACTGACAGGCCTGTATGTCTGTCTTTTTTACGGGCACACATATGTAAAATAGAAACGGTAAAAAACTATCAAACAAAGAATTAAGGATAGAAGTTCAAATCAAACATTCGTTAACAGTCAACGAGTCATCAGGTAATGATTTATGATGTTACAGAATCATTACCTACTGATTTGTTTATCATTAACGAATCATTACCTTCCACTCTGTTTAACAGGAACAAATGAGGAATGAATGGAGAACTGCGTAGTTCATGATTAGTTCCTTATTTGTTCCTCAATTGTTCCTCAATAACTACCCACATTTTGTGAACCTTTCAGTGCATGAGAATTAACCTTTGACACAATTCTCATAAGTGTTGTGCTCTATTAAGTCCATACTTTATTTGAGCCAGTAATTTATGATGTCACAGATGTAACAGTCATCAGCCATGTTTTCCTGTTCAATACGTCTATCTGCTTTACTGTCAGAAATAAACATACAAAGAATAGCTTCACTTGCTGTATAGAAAGGAATCCATACGTGAAACACAGATGATATTGAATGACTTACGTTTGGTCTCTGCTTGACGTTACAATTAGTTTGCCAACTTCACCACATTTCTGAGTCTGAATCATTACAGAAATCTGTGATTTCATTATTTACAAGACCAAATGTCCAAAATGTTGTCAAATACTGATGGAAAATAATCAAAATGTCAGACTCATCAGAAAAAATGTGCCTCAGCTACTTTGGCAGAACAAACAGAAAACAAACAAATTGGGGCCCGATGAAATACATTTTATTTTTCCCCAAATTTTGTTTACATTTTTCATTATTTCTTTTTAAATTTTTCTGAATCCCAAGTACATTTTGCCATCTGAAAGAGCTTCAGCTTTCAAGTGGATGAATGACATTTTTACCACAAATAAATAAATTCACCCAGAGGAAAGGCATCTTTGGAGACATTTTGGATGAATTGGTTACGTTCTCACAAAAGTGCAGTTCCTTTTAAGTTTAATGATTATAAATGCATTTTTGTTATCAAAGAGATCTCCCGGGGCACAGTCTATATTTCCAGCACTCAGGCAATGCTTCACCTTGTTCACAGATTTTTTTTTGTTTATTCAGCTAAGGCACTGTAAATTGGAAAACGGGTAGGAACCCTCAGACTTTTAAAAACTGTATTCACATTTTGGCTGTTTCCATGATATTTTATATTTTACAGTTGATTCTCTTTGTATTACTAAATTTTGTGATTCTGTCTTTGTTTTCTTCATTGCTGCCTATTAAACTGTGACAATAACAAAAAGATTAACAGTAACCTTTGCAGTCAAAATTTAGCGTTAAGCTGATCAAATATGACAATAACTTGAAAACATCTTGGGCAACTTTTCAGCAGTACGTAAGTGTAGGAGTGAAGGTCAAGTAAAGATGTGAGTCTCTAATCATGTTAATAATGAACCTTTATCGTCACTCTTTCATAGTAGCCATTTGCATCACATGTGTATCCACAGTCTCAACACTCTGGCTCAGTAAGCTGGCAGTGGAGTCTCTGCTGCTGGCTTTGAGAATATATCACCTTTGAATAAATCAAACCACGACTCTGTTTATTTTGGCTCGCCTTCACTTTCGTCTGCAGTGCTGCCATGTAATGCGGTAACACCTATGTAAAGTCGTGTGAACAGTTCTGGGAGCCATATGTGGAATCTGCACAACATCACGGCATGATTTCATAAAAGGTTTGACTTTTGCAAAATTAATTTTCAACAAATGTGATGAATGGCTTCATCGCCAAGTATCATTTCAGACAATAAACCATCGCATCTGTGTACTTGATTACGCAGCTTTTGAATGTGATCCATGCTTTTGCACGCAACTTTGTCTCCAACAGGTGCTCCAGTGATGCATGCATGAAGGCTGTTTTATGTATAATGTTATTGTTATTGCATTACTTCATAATGAGGTCAGAGGAGCAGGTTTTCTGTGATTGGAGGGACGGTTAAGGTTTACGGCCCAAGACCACGAGGAAAATCTAATATGACTTTTTATTATCAGTGATTTGGGGGAAAATGAAACAGAGGGAAATGTGTTCACATATGGTGAGATGAGGGGAACATACACAGCTACAGACACAATAATCCAGCGTAAGTATACGTAAAATATTTTCTTTTCAAAAAATATGATGTGCCTGCAGTCAATGAACAAAGAAAAGACAGCCTCAACGCGCTGGTGTGTCAGTGCTTCTTTAACGTACTGAATGTATTTATATACATCTGTTTTGGAGTTCTGTAAATGAGGACTGTAAGTGTCCTCCTGTAATCTCCACTTATGAAGATTGAGGTCATTACACCTCCAATAAACACTGATGGTATTCATCTTAATGTTTAGCTGCTCTAAATTCATTGCTTGGGCATCAGTCACAACATAGCAAAGCTGAATAATGGGGTGAGGGCCAAATGTTTAGTAGTCTGACTCACCAAATCTAGACTGTGGGAATAAGCCTGTCACTGGGCAACAATTTCCGTCGTCATTCTCCTCTCTTATTGCTATCTGCTTGTTACTGTTTGCAGTGACACGACTGCTGGATCCATGGCTCAGCATCAGCCAAGATGTTTGTGATTGGTTTAAAGAAATACAAACAAGCCAGAGCTTGAACTCAAAACAGGATATTCAGTTAATCACTATTGTATCAACTCATCTGTCAACAAACATGTCGCATCAAAGTTACAAAGGCGACCAATCTTTCCACAAATTTAATCAAGTGTGGTGAGTTGCCTAAATGTAACCATAAGAAATGCCACATGCAGGGAAAGCGGAAAGTGTAGAAAAACAGTGACTGTGTTGACATGCACACTATCCTGGCTATTCACAGGTTTCTGGGTATGTTTTGAGTATCTGGGTTATGTTTTGCTTAATATAAGCAGCTTACTTAAGCTTTTAAACACCTGATAGAAACTAGTGCCTGACTGATATGGAATTTTTGGGCCCGATGTCGATATTGGAGAGCAAGAAGATTCCAATATCCGATATACTTTATTTATGACAAATATATGTAATGGAGGTAGAATATCTAAAATTTTAGCAAACTCTATCCAAACATAGTGTACCGAACCATAAACACTTACTTTTTAGTTATCATATCATGGGAGGCCCTCTGCTGGACAAATTACAATATTACACCATTTTGAATCACTAGTTAAAGCATTTTTTTCCTGGTGTTTAAAAACAGCTTCAGTATCACCGCAAATCAGAGAACATATATGTGGATACTGATATGTCTGTGATAGGCCAATATCAACCGATAATACTGGTAAACTGATATACTGGTTGGGCCCAATACAGATCAGGATGCAGTGGCTTGTAGACAACATATCCAAGTTTTTGAAACTTCTCATAGTGGATAGGATGGTGAGAAACAAACACACATGCACAAAATGTAAAGATTTGGCTTAAAACCTGGATTCCAAAAGAAATGAACAGTAAATGCATTTTACAAGGCATTTTGCTCCTGACAAAATGTATTTGCTTGTATCAGTGATTTGTGTATGAAAGTAAGTGTAAGGAGACTAAGTTGTCAGCTTGTAAAGTTGAGTGAAACTAAAAACACTGCGAGTAAACTGGGATTAAGTAGATTCCTTTTTTTAATGCATCCCTAATTGTTATTGGTCCCCATAATTTTGCACGAGATTCTGTTGCATCTGTTATTTGTGTAAGGAGATAAACAGTGTATCAGTCACATCTGTTTGTCCCTGAACTGTTCTGCACTGCGTCCAAACCAGGTCCAGGCTGAAGCCAGCTGCTGCTGCTGCTGCAAGTGATAAATGTGCAGGTACCGTCAGTGGAAACAGCAGGAGGTGGCGAGGTAGTAATTACCTGAGCTTAACAACAATATACACTGGCGCTGGTTCACACTCTGTAAAATACCCTAATATTTACTCCATTATTTCCATCGTTTCTTTTGGAAATTATGACCCTCGTCTCTCCGCTTGAAACCGTGACCCCCCAAGAGAGGCCATGTTATTCCTGCAGCGGCTGCATCTCTACCTTTGATTCCAAATATCACCCCTGTGTGAACCTGACCTTTGACCTGCGGTAGTAAATTCCCTGCTCGCTCAGGTACCTCGGCGCCATGCTCCCGTGGGACCTGAGCACTGCCTTTAATTGCTTATCCTCGTCTCCGTACAGACGTTTGTGGCATTGCAATTGGTGCGTCGTATAAATTTGAGGGCCTGACGTCGAGCTTGGAGGAGGACCAGTGCCAAGGAATATAACCGAGTCTCTGTGGCCTCCTTGTATGTCTTGGACAAGAATACAGTCATGAAGAATAGAAGTAGTTGGGTTCAAGGCTCTGTGAACTAGGGCAGTCTGAATATGAATATTTTGGGTTTAGCTGTGTTGTACGTATGGTGAAAGGAGCACTCATTGTGCTGCGACATTTTTTGAAGGATCTTTATCTTTTGTCTTCACTGTGGTTGACTTAAAATGCCACTTATAGTGCCAAAAGCAGAGGGCAACCACTCAAACTTCATTAAAGACATCGGCACAGGCATTAGCCCTGTGAAGTTTGCCAGCGTTTAATATAATTTTAAACTGATCATTAAATAAAAATACTGCATGGTTCACATTTCATATGCCAAGAAACACTGAGCCGACACTGCTTGTGATTAACAGTTTGTTTCAGTCTGCAAACAAATAAATGCAGAGTCAGAATCTCAGCTTCCTCCGTCCAAGTTTATGCAACGCTCTGAACCGCATGTCCTTGATAGCCTTGGTCAAAGCCGCTCCAGACCGCACGCTCTTTTCTTGGGAGTCCTGTCTGTGGAGAGTTGTCCAATTACGGCAGCAGCTCTTGGGTCCTTGGTCGATGCGGCAGAGCCAAGGCCCTGCCAGGGACCTCATCTGCCATCCATTCGATCTCGTTCTCCCTCCTTGTCGCCAAACCTCTGGAGCCGACCTTCGCAGCCAGGCTGTCGCGTAAAAATAAAAACTACAAGAAGAAAACAAGAGCAATGAAATGGCGACAACTCTTTTTTTTTCATAACAGAAATTCCCTTGCTGCTCTTTTTTCCCTCAGAGACAGGGAGGCTTAGAGGCTTCACATTTTCAGCCCAGGATGAGACTTTTTTTACATTTCCACGGTTGTTCCTGCTGCAGCCCACGGCTGTTTTTTCCACATTCAGCAAAGGTTTGGTTCCATTTTGGAAGGGGCAACACTTCTCCTTTTTCAAGCAAATTATCTTATCGCTGCCAATGTGCCACAGGCGGAGAGGGCAGCACAATGATTAATACTTGGCATAAGTGATTTAAAAGTTCTTTCAAATATTTTACTGCTCTGCCTCTTCTACAGGATGTACATACGTGCATGGAAGGAGATGGGTATGGGCTGAAATCGCAGGTTGCAGCTCCTATGCTGGGATATGCATCATTTAGTCCTACTTTAGGTGAGCAATTATGAGAAATGGATGAGGTGGTATCAAATTGAATGATTCAGGATAAGGTAATTCAGAAATTGCAGATATGGGAATTGCTCTTTCGGGGTGCTCAAGGTAGTTTCAAAGAGCGAGACGTTTTCTTGGCTCCTGGTTGAAGAAATAAAAAGTGGCAGGCGGGGGTGGGTGTGGAGTGGGGGGCTGGATCTGCTAAGCTGACATTGATGAAGTCTTTCAAGAAGTCATAACCACGCATGGAAAGTCCTGCTCACTCTAGCATGCTGCCACACACACACACCCACGCAAACACACTCGTCGGAGCTCACGCTGTGTTAGTTTTGGGTTATTTTTAGTCGGTGGCTGCAATTCACATTTCCACACATCTGCGTCTGTGCCCGTGTTTTTCTTTAAGATGCTGTGAAATGATACATCACTCCTGGGAGGCAGTGACGTGTAGAGCAGTCGCCGGCAGCTTAACACCAGAAAAACCTGGCGATAAAGTGGAAAAAACTCAAAAAGCTATTTGTGATTATTCAAAACCCTTTACCATGATGCTGCTGCTGCACTGTGTGGCTTCAATGCAACATCCCCTCAGCAGATACAGCATGCAAAAATTTTTCAATCACTGCAGGCTTTGTTTCCATTATGGTGCGGAAGCAAAAATAAACCTGAACACAATGTGAAACAATGTAATTTAATTGTCAGTATGCAACAGCATTACGGTCAAGAACATGAAATGCCAAAATGCTGAAACACGCACTCAGAACCCAACATGTGCTGTTTACTGGGACTCATATGGGAATCTTCACTGCTGTGGTCACCCACCATAGTGCCAATGTTTGTTTGAATCCAAATCAAAAATGTCAGCTTCAGTAAATCTACAATACCCCTCCAGTTGGTTATCTGTTGATGCTATGCAAAAACCTGGATTAATGAATGTGAAATATATGTTGATGTGAGATTTTCTTCTTTTATCTCAAGAGAAAGATTATTTCCCTTAATCATAAACAACACAGCTGAGCTTACATTGGTGTTTGTTGGAGCCTTTGCAAGGTTAGCACCAGGCTGCCACTAGATGGCAGCAGCACACACTGGGATCTCCTCCTTCAGCTGCATGAAAACAGAGCTTCAACTCTGAAGAGGTGTTTGCAGAAAAAAGATAAAAGCCATAAAAATTGCACCTCATTTCTATTTGAGAGCAAAGAAGGAAAAATACTCCAGCTTGGCCGCAAGGTAGTGCGAAACCGGCCTGACATTGTCACCTGTTGGCCAGACCTGCTTGTCATCGCCGGGGCTGTTTTGGCTGAACACATTTGTGTCACATCCTGAAGAAAAACAAAGGAGTGAGCTCTAGGAATTCAGTCAAAGGAAGGAAGGAAAGAGAGGAGGAGGAAAAAGTCTCAGCAACAGGGCTTCGTTTCCATCTTTTACACACAGGAGTGATGTTTGGAGTGGAAACACGCAGGAGAGATAAGGTGGGACGTCACGTCTGGCTTTCATCATGGCTCTGCCTCCTGCGTGTTGTTCCTGAGCCTAAGACTCAGTCCAACTCTGCTAAACTCCCTGTAACAACACTGCAGGAATCTGAGGTCACTCTCCTAAAGCATGGCAAAAAATATAGCACGCTGCACACTTTAAAGAAGCCACAGTAAATCTATACGGGGTCCAGCAAATGTGTGAGTGAGAATAACAGTGCTGCTGTTACAATGAGCGAGTCACCACAACAGTGAAAGTAAACGAAAACATATTATGACGTTATGTAAGAGTTTGTTAAGATTCTCAGGTTTTCATAATAGATTGAGAGTTAATGATTATTTACTTTGAGGGGAGGGCTGTGATTTATACCTGAAGCGTCAAGCTGATTCCCCAGAGGCACAATTCATCCTGACCACTTTTTATGGCTTTCAATAAAACACGTTTTAAAAGATGTTCTCTCTCTTTGTCTGCAGCTCTGATTTGATCACCAGAGCTGTTCAGGCCGAGGGCCTTGGCCTGGTTCCTTCTTCAAATGTGATCACATCCTTCCCGCTGTCCCACCCCCCACCTCCACTTTGCCTGCGACTGAATTTGTTTTCTTAAATAATCACTTGATTCAAATTGCCATAATTTTTTGCGAGGCTATATAAATAACATGCCCGAGTTAACCCACAAATAAGATATCTGTCAGCCTGCCAGTGGAGCCCTAGCAGCGTCTGAGAGTCGTCCTGCTGCGAAGTTAAAGATCTTTTACTGCCGTGTCACGTTCGCAGCATCAAACACGACCTAATTTATGTCCACACATCCTCTAGCCGCCCTCCCTTGTTGTGTTTTGTTTTTTAAACTGAAGTAAAGTGAGACGCAGGCGCTTTGCTTCTCACAAGGTCAGGCCATATTTCAGGCTATAGTTGACCTTTGACCCCTTAGAGTGGGTCAGACCTCGTAGATTAAGCTGAATATGTGAGGTGAGTGCCACAGGGGCTGTGAGAAGGGACTGTTGAAGAGTTCCTCCATTAATCACAGCTTCAGCTTTGACAGAGTCGACCTCTGGAGTCAAATTCCAAGTCCACTGAATTTGCTAAACGTCTCATTAAGAGACAAACTGTCTGGAATGAATAAGCGCATAAATGCGTCTTGTTTATTGAAACAATAATGACTTATGCAGGCTTTAATAAAAATTAAACTCATCTGAAATAATGTTTGTCATCTGCAGTTATACTGTCATTAGAATTGAGAAATTAACTATTATTTTTTCTGTAAAATGACAGGAAATAGTTTCCCCAGAGTCCAAGGTGGCATCCTCAGAGGTCTTGTTTCGTCAAAATAACAGCACAAAGCCTACAGATATTTGGTTACAATTAACATAAAAACACAGAGAGGCAGAAAATCCTTACATGGGTGAAGCTGGAACAAAAATGGTTTTGGTATATTTTTCTGACAGAGGACTGTCAAAAATGAGGAAATTATAATTTACGTATAGATTAAGAAAAAAAAATGGTGTCTTTTTGTACACGTTTCCACTTTGCATCTGTACACAATCCCACATACTCACACTTGGAAGCTGCCCAGCAAAAGTATTGCTGTCAAGAAGCAGCCAAAAGAAATTAAGCACCTTGCTCAAAGGCATCTTGGCAACAAGTATTAAAACATCAGATTCATCAGGCACCCAAGCTTTCTATAATTATCAGCCTGTAAACTCAAACTAACTTTATCCCTGCAGACTATTTATGTGCTGTTTCTGATTGAGGAACTGATCTTTCAAAGCTAACACAACAACTCCAGGTTTAAATCTAAATCTAAATGTAATGTTGAGGTCAGACTATACAATATCAGCCCAATAACAGCATGACCAGGAAGACGTAGAGTGTTGAGTAGGCTTGGAACCAATCAATGAGCATAAGGTACAGCAATCGATCATTTCATCTTGCGTAGTGTGTCATAATGGACGACAACCGATGGTGCATCTAGGAAGTCTTAAGACCTCACGACAGAAAGACTAGTATATTTAATTTTTTGTTCACCTCCCATGACAGCTTGTCAGTAGTAGTACTCAGTGGTGAGCATTGCCTTGCTTTTGATGTCACACACGTCATGAACTGCAAATGGTGATTGGTTGGGGAGCAACATGTAGTCTATCATGTCTCTCAGTCACGACACGGCAAGAATTTATGATTCTATAATCGCCTAATCTGGCACAGTGAACATTTTAACAGACAAAAATATCTTGTAGTCTGACCTAGGCTTAAGTTTTTATTTTATAGTGTGGAAGGAATCCCCAAACTACGCATATTTATCAATTATTTGTGCACATTCTCCAATAAAGCCTTTAAACTCCGACCCCTCTTGTGTTGAACACTGGAGCACTCAGATGTCTCCATCATCTTACAGGGAGTACAGGAATGTGTTTACAATATAGTGTGATTCAATGTTCAAGTTAGACAACATCTGCCTGCTCTCCACTGATTAAAGCACTTTGTCTGAAGTGCCTCCTCCCAATCAATTTTCGGCCACACCTACTAGAGCCGCTTCATAACAATCACAAAGCAGATACGTCACATGGAAGCTGCACTCATGTAAAATACAAACACACATATTCTCACATGTAGAGATGCACACACACAAAAGCCTGTCCATCCATCACTATTTTAACACTTCCAGCTGCACAGCTGCATGAAGTCCAACTGTCGGTTTCAAGGCTCACTTTAGTATCGACTATCGACAGAACATCAAGTGATAATGCAGTGTGGTGCGGGTGGAGTGTGGAGGTCAGCCCTTCAAGGTTGACACTTGACTGGATTTTATCCCCTGCCATGTAAATTTACACCTGTATGATCTGACATTAATGAAATCTTTGTGCAGTGAAGGCAGCACTGTATGCTAACAGCTAACAGACAGAGTCTGGCCTATCAGTTACAATCAGGTGGGAATGGCAAAAAACTCAACACTGCTGTTGAAACAAGTCATTGTTTGATCACCATGGAGTTACTTTGTTAACACTCATGAATGTATTAAGGTAAAACGTGATACATGTCTGATTATTCCAGTGGAAAGTTACTCACTGGACTGAAGAAACATACTCAGGCCTCCTCAGACTTGTGTGTTTTCAGGCTCAGTGGAGTGACTTCCTGCCGCCAGCACACATGAATGACATAAAATTATATGGCACTTTCAGACTTTCCAAATTTGGTTTAACCAAATAAATCAAATACGGAAAAGTCTTTTTGGACCAATGTTGTCAGGTGATCCTGCATGACCAAGTGTGGCCATTTATCAACATGAACTCGCAGCCCAGTGCTGCTCCTTTGTCTCCCGAGGGGCCTTTGATTTACAGAATAGAGCCTGAGCTGAGTTGAACTTAAAGTTGCAAGTAAGCGATTAAACCTACCAGTGTAAGAAAATACAACATGCAAGTTTAATTAAATATGCAGAGTATCTGCCGCTAATTCTCTGTAATCCACCACTTAACTATCTGCATGCTCAGTATGTTCTATACGACCACAGTTTCACAATAATACGACCATGCTACCTGCAGTGTGGCTTTGAAAAGACTGGAACGGACTGAGCATTTTGACCAAAGTAAAACATGGTTTGTTTTCTTTAAATTGTTGGTTTTGATGGTGCACATTACGTATAATCTATAGACAGTCTCTTTGGGATAAGAGTGGAGAGGACAGAAAATCCTGCAGACTCACAGCTGACAGTCTCTAATTTGCCCTTTTTATAGTTCATATCCTCATCGTTCAATGTGTATTCTAATTGCAATGTTTACCTGCCCGAGATGGGAAAACCAGATGAAGTTTCATTGATAATGAAAGTATCATCCGGGATCTGTGGCTGTTTCAGTGCATCCTGGATGATTTGCTGGCTCGCTTACAGGAGCTCCAGAATGAATTTATTCCCTTTATCTCCATGAATGCCAAGAGTCGTGGGGTTCCATGAGGCGGCCCGAGTACTGCAGTATTTATTTATGTATTTTGGAAGCCTCTGCAGCCATGAGACAATCCATCAAGTGAGTTTTATCTGCAGACAGCAGGTTTGAGGTAA
>JAQFJA010000026.1:24273887-24284032 GCA_029874485.1 Naso brachycentron | reverse complement strand
CTGTCACAGGGGTGCATAGCTAAATTGCAAAGATCTCATTTTATAACAGGCTACATATCTAGGGGTTGTCGAGTTCAGTCGTCTTCTTGTCACACTCGGATGTCTTCTTTCGTCGCGTAAAATGTTATGTACTGTACTTTGTATTTTGTGTGTATTAGGTCACAGAAAAGGATATTTGTCTATGTGGATGTAAACTGGAAGATGGATGATAGGGAATCACTTTTCTCTCCAAAGAGCACTGGTACTGAATGTTGCTCAGAGGGGATTCATACTTCTGCAACACAGATTAAACCTGTTGCTCATCATATCACATAAATAATCAAACATTCAAGGGTTAATTTGCTTCATACACTGTTGTCTGATTAAATTGTGCTTACTTCTCTTGGTTCACTGGATCACACTTTATGTTTCAACAAAACTACTCAGGCATCCACAAGTGGAAAAGCCCAACAAAAAGCTTTGCAACAACTGATTAAATCACTGCTCTATTAAACCATAGTTGGATCCAGGGTCAAAAATCCAAGACCCTCACTGCCTCTATAGACTTCTGTATGTCAAAGCAGGGCTCTAAAATGCCAGCCTGCTAAAGTTAAATATACAGAAACTCTGTAAATTCAGGAATTACGCTCCCAAATCTTTCGTCTTTGAGACTGCACATCCCTGCGTCTTGATTTAAAATTCATTTTCAAAGTGTTTCTTATGTTCAGCTCCTGCGATTGATTGCAGCTGTCCAGCAATCCGTACCATATGTGAGGAATATTGTGTAAATATTGTACCACAGGAAGCCTGCTTTACATTTCAATTACTGCATTTATACAGTCAGCAAACATGATACGCAGGAAAAATGGCAGAAACCTGACTCTGCCCGCCATGAGCGCAATTTATCAGGAATATTTCATGATGTTCCAGCATTGGAGGTCACCACGCTGCCCTGACGCACTTTAAGCAATGACTGGCGATCACTCTGTTCAGTGTCCTGCTACGTGTGAGTCCCTCTGCAGCCACAGGAGGCTGCTAAATTAGATTTTGTCAATTTGCAATGCTGTACGGGTGTGGCGCCGGAACATTCAGAGGCATGTTTAATCCTGGAGCATTTCCATTTGCATAAACTCAGATAAATACTTCACTAATTGTACAAAAATGTTTCTATGTGCTCAGGTCATTTTTGTTTAAAATGTTGTCACAGCTACTAGAGGAGAGAAGAGTTTGATTGTTATCAGATTGTGGAACTGAATACATTTTAAGTACTTTATTTTTCACTTACTACCATTATGTGCTGATGCCATGCACGTGAAACTACAGTTTCTCATGAAATGAAACATAGCAGCTCGTACCCCGTAAATTATTTCTGGCACTTTGAGCAAAGTATCTGAAGCCAGGACGCTCAGAAACACTGGAGCACCTTCAGGTTTTGGGCGTTTCAACCACTGAGCTTCTTGGCGGGTATTGCCAGCATTACAAATGTACACTAGATGAATCTGCACTTGAGTGTTTTGATTCTCTTCGTTTTGGCTGTTTCTGCCAAAGCTGCCATTTTAAAAGATGCTTCAGGGTAGCTTGGACTTTGGTGTGATGGATTGTAGGGCAGCGGTAAAAACAGGGGTGGTAGCACATCACTGACATCATTTCGACCTAAAGATGCAGTTTCACTGACGTGGCAGTTTGACAGCAACAACCTGCAAGTTGCATAAATAAGTAGCTCTTAAGAATAATTGCATTCCCAGCTAACACCTCACTTATTAAGTGATACCATGCAGGCATAATAATAGTCAAGTCAGGGCTGAATGAATAAATTCTTTTGCTGTCTTTGCAATTTTATTACAATGCAGCAAATTTACAGTAAACTTTACTATCTAAGAAATTTTATAATCTAACAAGTGAGGTGACCATTGCCAGTATCTTGGGGTTCAGTGTCATGATGAAGGACACTTCAGTGAGGACAACCGTAACTGGGGATAAATCTACCATTTGTGATTAGTGGACAACCTGCTGTTTTAAAAATCGAAATAGGTTGCAGGTTCATTAATTGTCTTCATCCATTAGAGCTGGCAAAAGTTGGTTTTGACAGATTTGTTTGCTAATATTAATCATTGATGGAAAATGTATTTACAAATATGCTTCGACTACATCTTGGGATGTTTTTTATGTCTTAAATCCAAAATGTACCCAAACCCAAGATGATACTGTCGCTGCGCTGTCTCATATAGGCTGTCCTGCCTGGTTGTCAGGCTAGGGGGTGGGCCGATGTAATTAACGAAGGTAAAAGGAAGTGCTGGGTTGATGAAAGACTGTTCAGTTTAAGGAAATTCAGTTGAGTGCACTGTGAGGATCAGCTGCAAGAGAGAACCAGAAGAAAGTAGTGACTGTTGAAAATCCCCTCATCAATCTCATCAAGTTACGTTTTTGAATTTTGTCTCTGTGTTAATGTTAATAAATGAACTGACAAAGGAGTCCAAAAGGAAGTGATGACGTTGAACCACAGACAAAGCTGGCAGAGTGATCTCAGGCAGGCAGCTGCAGCCCAGATAGGTCCGCTTCTTTCCCTAACCTGCAGCCATGCAAGATCTAACTACATATGTACGGGTTGCAGGTCTGGAAGCCCCTGGACGTTGGAAGCCGAGTGCCCGGTGTTGTGGTGCCGGGACATTACATAAATGAACCTGGTGCTTCAGTTAAAAATGAGAAAAAGTTGTTATGGAGTACCAAAGCATTATCCCAATGAATATCATTCTATTGATTTTCTTCTACAGATTAAAATAACAGCTAGAAAGGAGAAAAAAGTATCAGGGGTTCTTTGCGTGTTGCTGGTAAAATTGCAAATGGCTTTAAAACTGTAAATTTATGATCATATTTAATATGTTGTGATGCTCAGAGGTATGTTATTTTAATTACAACATCAAAACACTCCTTCCACCTGTCTCTTGCCAAAAACTAAAGCCAATATGAAAATAATATTATCTGGATACCTGAGCTGCTTCATAAGGATTACATGTCTGCTGACAAGCTGGAAGCAAATGTTCAATCACTTGCTGATTGATCAAACCTTCATTCATTATACATACAAGTTGAATTGTAGTTACTTTGCCATAATACAGTCAAATTAATAGCTTATTGTGCATTATTATGAAATTTTGAAAAGAGAACACATGAAAGAGAAATTCAGTCTGGTGTAATCCCACAATGCTGTCTCTGTTTGGGGGGGGTGGGGGGGACCTGGGTGTATTGGTACAGTAGGCAGTTTCCCTCCTGAATTCAGCCCAGAGCAGCGAAAGGGAAGCTCTGTGCATTACAGCGGAAAAACCCTAACATAAACTCCACAGTTCATATCACTTATCAGCTCATTGGTAGGAGCATGTTTCTCCACAGGGGTTACCACGTCTCTGCACCAGGCAGACAATGTGTCCTTGTTGAGTCGACGGTGCCTGTCAAAATGAGTGAAAGCTTTACAAATGCAATAATAATATTTTTAAGTTGCTTTGCAGAAGGGAAGTCTTGGCCTCTCTCAACCTGTGTGGCACGGGTGGCTTTTTCATGGAAGCGGAGCCGCTGGCTGGTATGGGTGAAGCCCTTCAGCTCCCAGTGGAAGAATCGTCTCCATGGGTCACAGGAAGGTTTCTCTCCCGTCCTGGATGCTTCAGAATTTTAAGGGATGAATACAAAACAGGAGCAAGGCTGATGGTTTCATAAAAGCAATAAATCCCAGCAGCAAAACTGCAGCTGTTTTTTTTTTTAATACATCTACATGCCTGTAGGTGCCCATGTTAAATCATTTGTTATAATGGGATAAACATGACTGGGCGCTGGTTTCACACAAGCCTGATTCAGAAACAGTCTGTTGCCATGAACCTCGAAGCAAAGGTTAGTCTGTCTGGCTCAAAGCCTTGGCTCATGCACCTGCAACTTTATGACCAGCAGACGGTCACTGTTCAAAACGCGTATCACTACAGTTTCTTGTTATTTCCTGAGAAGAGAAAAAGTGTCAAAGCGCAAGAAAGAAGCTGAACTGCATGTAATTCTTACTTTGTTTTGATTGCGTGGTTGAAACTGTTGTGTTGCTTTCCCATAAAACATATTTTAATGCGTTACCACATCGAAAACACAAACATCAGCAACTTCTTTCTTTGTCTTCACTCTAAACATTATTAATCACATGTGGCATAAGAGAGATCCTAACTTCAACTTTGGTGTTTTTCTTTTTCTCGCTAACAAAACATTCATAGTTGATGATGCACTGAATGAATGTCAGTGCTTCTCTGTATGATTTTAAAATTGCTTTCTGGTCATAAATATGAGAACAGTTGGTCTTTTTCTACACTCCTTAGGCCATAAAGTGTTTTGAAGCTGCATTGCTTTCTCATGTCTACACCAAGTTGTTGTTTCACCTTGTAGAAACCTTAAAGATGAACAGCAACTTCATCCTCCATGTCTGGGATGGGTTTGGGAAGAACTTAACTGGTATCCTGAAGGTCATAGACCAGATGGTGAAGGGACTGAAAGACAATAAGCCGCGGATCCTGGTCATACCTGACAGTCAGGGTTAGCCTCATTGCATCTTCAGCTAATAATGCTCAATGAATGTCCTCCAGGGCAACACCTTTAACAAAACAACCAAACAAAGGCCAGTTTGACGTTGCACAGACTAGATAACAGCAGTGAGAGTTACAGCAGAAGGAAGTAGCTTTAGAGAAAATGTTGCAGTCCTTTGCCAATGGGAGAACACGAGCACTCCAAACTAAAAGGGTTATTTGTGGTTCACATGATTAAAGATTTAACAAGGAGTCAATCATATCAGAATTTTTTTAAGGTAGTCTATATTATGCTACATTTCTGCCCACGAAAATTTGAAAACCACATGAGCTCTGTTACATATTGAGTTGTGTTTGTACATTATCCCAAATGTTTTATTCAAACTCAGAGAAATCTGCATTCTTATTTAAAGGACCATACCAGCGTCACCACATATCACTGTCTTTTTGCTAGCATCAGCCACAAAGGTTACATAAACCCCACCCATTTTTCCTGACACTAGGTTTATCTATGAAACATTGTTCGTCCATATTCTATAAACATTACAGAAAGAAGCTGAAAATGATTGACACTAGTTAAAAAGAATGCCTGTGTCAAAATCCTTTTTCACGCTTATATCCGAGCTATAAAGGCAGCGCTTGTACAGATCTATTTTTCCAGGCGTAATAACTTTTGTCTCCATGGTTACTGGCTCCTCTTTTCTCTCTCACTTTGCGATTGTTTACCAAATAAAGGCAGACGTTCTTTTAAGAAAGATGAATTACCTATACCCATAGCAACTTTCATGTGTCCTATAGTGTTTCTTTACCCTGTTTCAACATAAATGGCAGTAAATGGGGTTTAAAATGCAGTCTGAGATCTACTAAAGTATATATGGTCTTATTTTAACAACATTTGTAGAAGAAAGGGGTGATCTCTGCTAATGTTAAGAAGTCAGTAATAGAATGGTATGGCACTTTATGCTTATGGGACGTTTCAGTTTTATCCCTTGAACCCTGTATGAGGTGTCAACTAGAATGTGATTCTTTGCACCTTCACTCAATAGTGAGCAGTATACTGACAGATTGTCATTTTGTGTTTAATGTCTACATATTCCCAAGCATCACTACCTCCAGTGTGGAGAATTATAAGTCAATTAGGTGGACTGATTTCAACTGTGTACAAAATTTCACTGGTTTCTGTGATGTTTTGGTGCTGATATTTGTTGTGTTTGATGTGATATCAAACTAAGTTTTGCAACAAAAGATGCTATCTTGGCATTTTCTTTGTCATTTTTTCAGACATTTTCTGACATTTTATTACCAAAGTGATTAATCAATCAAGACGATATCCACAGGTTTAAGTCACCTTAACTGCTTCTTTTGTATTTGCTATATGATAAACAAACCTAAAAGTTACTATTTTCTTACATGAAACACATCAGTCCAGTCACTGACCGTTCATTTCAAACCTTTTCAAGTCTACAGTTAGTGTTGACTCCCTGTTTTAGCTCATATTTTCTCAATGCTTTAACCCTGGACTGTCTTTTCAACTTCAAAAAGTGTCAGACAAAAATACAGTCAAAGTCATGAGAGCAGTTTATTACATCCGCAGGTTCAGATAAGGTTTTTGGAGCTTGTGAGAAGTCTTCATGAGAAGAACTCGTAAAACAGCCCTCCCAGCATCCTCCAGGAGCTTACTCAGCTTATAGAGACAACAGCCCACGCTGCAGAGCTTCGCCGTAACATAATCGCCCAACAAGGAGAAATATTTTTTCAGCCTTGCTATCACAGTTGACATTGGCCACAATCAAAAACCAATCACTCTATGTTACGAGGTTCATTCAGAGGAAGTGTGTCTCTATTGAAACTTGACGTAGAAAACAGGCACGCTACACAGCCGGGAGTGGGCGGCTGTTTTTTCTTAAGGTGTCGCGGGATCTTCCGAAAGCACTTCCATCTTTCTGGTTTGGTTATACATGTGACAGATTGATCTAGCATGTGCTGCTGTGCTGTGATTACAAACACAGTTGCAAACGTTTGATTTATACGGATGATGGGAACCTTCGAAAAAGAGCTTTTTTCCCCTCATCGCTTCTTTTTTGTCCTTTATTAAAGTTACAAAATCACATGCTGGTCCTTCACAATTACTTTACTGTTTTAAGTATCAAACAATAAACTTATGTTCTTCATGTTCATTTCCTGTTTGGATCTTATGACTTTCTGTTTTTCTCTTCCTTTCCTTTATTTCCTTACATTCAGTGGTGCAGAAAACAAGACCTCTGGGAGGGAAATGTAATCGCCTACACCTTGCTGAAAGTCAGACCTGTATATAACAACTCACAATCCCAGCAGTTTTTTCTTCTTTTTTTTTTGCTGATTTATCCACCATGTGCACATCCCAGTTCCTGAGAAGGCTTTGCATAATATGGTATTTGACAGCCGGATGTGATATGAGGAAAAGGAAATAGGATAAAAAAAAATTCCATTTCACTCCTGGACTCTGAACTTAGAGGAGCTAAATCTTCTTTTTTTCATCTCCAAATTGCCAGGTGTAAATCCGCATTGGCTCCGGGCCTGACAGGATACTGTGAGGGGGGGGTGGCAAAGTCTGCACAGCTCAAAGCGAGCCGCATTGAGTGGGAGTCCTGAAGTGACTTTTGATATGAAGAGTGTCAGTTATATCTCCCAGCTGCAGATGGATGAGGTCTGCTTTGATAGATGGAACTGCACTGAACACCTGGACTACTTTTACAAAAACTCGGGAGAAATAAAGCTCAAGAGTTGAGAACTACATGCATTAAAGTCAAAACTTTTACTTCTGGCTTATGTTTTAATGTCCACCTGGATTCAATGCACCCAACAGTGAAACTTTTTTATAAAGGCGGCTCTTTTTAGTCGGTTTAAGCAAGGAAAGGTGAGGAGGAGCATCCTGCTGGCTGAGTGGCTTAAATTTTGATTCATAATCTTGCATTGCATCTCACCAGGATCTCTTTCCTGTATCCTGTCAAAAGAAGTATAAATATCATAAAATATTTTTACCATTTAGATGCCCACTGGCAATCCTCTCCTTTTTGCTCATCTTTTAGTTATTAACGTCAGAAAAAATGGAAAGTTCCAGTGCTCAGTGTTCAGTCTTCAAAGTATTTCAACCCATTTATGATTCGGTTTTAGTGCTTTTCACCTCCTCTTGAGCCTCTTTTTCCCAAGAAAGATCTATGACATACGCAGTGTAAATAAGGGCAAAACTGATGAACTACTTCAAAGTTAGACCCGTATTATGGAAATGAGCAGCTAATATAACGTCTGTTTGTAGTAACTGTCATACTATAGTAAAAACAACTTTACTTTTAGTGTAAAAATGTGACATGATTGTTATTCAATTAATAAAACAACTAAACAAGACACCAAAAAATGTAAACACATCCCAAAAATATAAAATATAGAAAAACTGACACAGTACCTCTCAGACTATGGGAGTGATTTGTTACTATTGACTGGATTTTTGCGGAATAAGGCACATTTGTCTTGTCTACAGATCTCCCAAGATTCATTGCTTTTGGGAATGTGTGATGGTATCAGGACCAAGCACTTTCAGATGGTGGTTGTTGGAATTGCTTCCAAATGGGCGTTGGGTTTTTCCGTCCTTATCCCCCTTTTCCATACTTGTTTGACTTTCTTTCTTTCCCTACAGGAGGGAAAACCAAACACTGATTGTTAAGCCAGTTGAGGTCAGCAGATAACAGAAGTTCCTTGTCAACTTTTTCATTATCCCTGGCTTTTATAGCTGCACTTCTCTGCGTGATTCTCGCAGAGTTCAGCCGAGAACTCGAGGCTGGGCCTGAAAGCAGAGCGGGAGTCTGGTAACAATATCAAACAGCCGTCGAGTTGCAAAGGAGCTTTATGTTCCCGGCTCGGGCGTGACAGTGTTGGCTCATTCTCCAATCACCTCGCTACAAGAATGGACCCTTTTCATTGATAGCCAATACCTTGTGAGCCCCATGCAGGGGATCTGGCATACGGGTGACATCATCAAAGCTGTGTGTGCATTTTCAGTCCTCTCTGAAAATAAATTTCACCCCACAGGCTCATTTCTTCACAGCCAGGCAGTGGAGCTCCTGGTTGTTTTGCTTTGGGTGGTTCTCGGGATCGCCTGCCAGTGGTATCTGCATGCTTAAAGAAAACAGTCCAGAGGATACGTGGCCAATCCAGGCCGCCGCAGGGCTCTCAGCTAAGTAACAAAAACCAAATGTTTATGAGATACTTCTGTCTTTGACAAGATTCTGCTTGAGCACGTCTCCATGATCAATTGATCAGCCATTTGTCATAAGGCACAGACTAAGGGCAAAATAAACACCCGCTTTTGTTGAAAGATATGCGCTCTTTGCAGAACATCTGTGAAGCATTGCACTCATGACAACCTTCACGTCCCCACGTCTTGATAAATAACTGCTACAGAGCTGCTTCATACTGAAATGTTCCTAAATTTTCCTTAAGATTTGCAATTATTATTCAGCCTGGACAGTAAATAAATTGACAGATATAATAAATGTTTAGGTGCATAAATAATGCAGATTCACAGGGGCTGTGCATGTTTTAAGCTGCACTTGTATTAAGACAACACGTCATATGCAGAGTTTGTTCACCCATGTAAACACAGAAAGGCATTGTTTAAACAGAAAGAGGCTGACACTCTGTTAGGTGTTTACAGACTTGGAAGAGCATCAAATCTAATGCCATTCAGAGGGCAGCAGCCACAAACCTTTTCTGGAGATCTCTGTTCAGATGAAACTACTCTTCATTGTGCCTTAAACTAAGCAAGAACAGCTTGGATGGTGAAAAGAAGCACTTGGGAAATGTGGGTCAATCCAGCTCACTGAACAGTCCAGGAAACACATCCAAAATGAACAGCACTTTGCATGAGACTGAAATGGATACACACAGAGCTCGACCTAAATGCTTCATGAAAATTCTAAAGAAAGCAGTGTTGCGACCCCGTCTTTGAAACCGAACTCTGAAATGTTAAAATCTTTAGTTCGTATCTGCGGCATTCATCAAATTTGATTTGGAAAAAAGTCCCCAAAGTGAGACCTTTCTTTCCTGCTAAACAGCGTTTGAATCAATCATCTGCGTCTTGGCTCAGAATTATATGCATGTCAACATTTTATGCCTTGAAGATATTATGACTAAAGTTTCAATCATAGTTGCGAAGAAGAAAAGTTTAAAAAGTCAAATTGTATTTTTAACCGGAGACAATTTATAAGCCCTCCAGTAATCCAGGCCATTGTTGCTCCCACATGAGCTACTCGGTGTTAAAGCTGCTCTGTGTGAAATTTTATATGTAATTGATTTATTATCAGTGTCTGCCTGTAACTTAAGATGCCCTTTAATGTGATATTTCCATAGAGACAGAGTAACTATGTACTTCAATTATTTGTAGAGCACGACTTATAAATGGGTTTGCCGATATTAACAGCTGATATTGGTCTGTCATAGATATATCGGTATCAGTATATATGTTCTCTGACACTCACACTGTTTTTTAAGGGAAAAAAATGCTTGGACTAGTGATTTGAAATGGTTT
Organism: Naso brachycentron; assembly: GCA_029874485.1. Taxonomy (NCBI): domain Eukaryota; kingdom Metazoa; phylum Chordata; class Actinopteri; order Acanthuriformes; family Acanthuridae; genus Naso; species Naso brachycentron. The sequence goes on along the minus strand of JAQFJA010000026.1, from coordinate 24,273,943 downwards.
AGTTATGTAGTTTGTCCAGCAGAGGGTGGTCCATTATTTAATTGCTAAGGGTTAGG
>JAQFJA010000026.1:24253648-24268508 GCA_029874485.1 Naso brachycentron | reverse complement strand
CTTCAGAGCATCATTTGCCTCATTTCAGCACCATTTTTCCCCGACTGAATTGAAAACCATGGAACTATGATGTAAATATGTCTGCTATGTAAAATAATGTCCAGCTTAACATTCACAGAGGCACCGGCTGCTAAGTAGCTTCAAGGCGATGAAATTAGATGAAGAGGAGTGCCATAACAATTATAATTTAAAATGGTGGGAATTATACTTCTGACATGTTAAAACATACAAAACTGGGCCTCGGTGTGATTGTGCTTAATCTATAGAAGAGGGAAGGAAAATGAAAATTGATTAAGTTTGAAAGTTGAAGACGATGCTTTTGCTTCTTGTGCAATGACGGAATTCTGGGAACTGAAAAGAAATAAATGTGGAAGAGGTCTGTCGGCTGCTGTATCCTTTCTGACATTAGCTGTCTTAGATTTGAATCAACACCTCCATCATCTTTCCATTTCATGTGCAGCGGGCCTGTGAAACGCATTGTGGTTTAGGTTCTGGACGGCTGCAGTAAGTCAAAACCAGGTGGTACTCTTCTTAACGCAACAGGGCCTGCCGTAAGCATTCCAGCTCAGGCCATCGCTCACCATCATCGGAACTATTCAAACCCAAAGCAATTTTTTATGGAGGGAAGGGACATATGTTGACTTGAATATGTTTATTTTTAAAATATTCTAACTGGTGAGCAGGTATGGGAGGGGTCAGTATCTGTGTCCATGTTGGATACGAGAATTCTGACGGATGATTCCTTAATGTGGTTGAAGGCTCCTGCAGACCAAATCCACAAGAAGGAATTTCAACTTGCATCTTTCTCTGCCTGCGTCTGACAGCGGGAGCAGTGGGGTTGCCTTCCCCACAAGTGGAAACTTCACCTCATGCAAAGATAAGAAAGAGGACGGGGGGAGAAAAGAGGATGGGGGGAAGGCGTCTGCAGCTGGAAGACATTACGAGTACCAGTCGTCCTCGCTGCCGAAGGAATAGACAAGGAAGAAAAAGAAGAAACAAGAAAATAAGAGACAACCTTCAGATATCGTCAGATGTTATTTATTAGAGGGGAGAAGCCTCCCTTCCCCCTCCCCCTGCTCATTATTGGATGCACTTTCATGGAGACTGAACTGAGCTGGAGTTAGTTTATGATGTGCTCTGACTCAATAAAGACTTGATAAATGCTTTCCTTCATTATCAGTGGTTTCATCACGGTGAGTTTGTGGTGGCTGAAGGTGATCAGACGGGAAGATTACGGAGAATCTCACACTGTTGTTAGAAACTGTTTGTAAGAGCTGCCTCACTGTTTGTGACCTTTAAACCCCTGATAGTTTCCTGTTAATAAATACCTTAACTTGGCGCACTGGCCTGTATTTCTAGTCAATTAACATCTCATTATGTGAGTAGTTTTCTTTTTTGTCTTTAAGCATTCTTTGAGGCAATGTTTGATGCTGTCATTCATATAATTATCAGTGCCCTTTTGTGATATGATCTATTTTTCACTTTATTCATCCTGCGTTTTTCTGCTGCTTTGTACTGGAAATGGGTCAAAGTCATCAATCAGGAATCAGTGAATGATACAAAAAGATCAAGATGACATTCATATGATACAACTACAAACTCAAGTGATAATGAAATCATCTCCTTGACACTTAACAAACTCCATCCGCCAATGAAGCCCACAAAATGTGACTGAATCTCCAAAAACTCTAAGTGAGCAGACAAAGAAAGAGAATTTATGAGAATGAACCTTCAACCTCAACTAAAACTCCCCCCTATGATTGGAAGAGTTCATTGGCATTGATGTTGGACACTGAGCTGTTTCTTACTCTCATTTTATTTGATTTGTGGACTCTTAATGGTACATGATACATAAATGGAATCAGAGGCTGTTTGACAAACGACAAAAGTTAATAGAATACTGTATGTACAACACTTCATCTACACCTGGTATTAACATGCCATCTGCAAAATATTTGTTTGCACCCACAGCACTGAAATACTTTTGAGCAAGGCATGCTCCCCTTAATTTCTCCAGCAAAGCTGAACATTGGCCAACAATAGAAAACTGTGGTTTCACTGGATAGTTTCTATGTTTGAAAGCATGTAATTTTATATGTAGGAAGCATTGATTTAGCTCAAAACGGGCAAAGATCTTTTCACAGAGGCAGTTGTTGAAATAACCACATGATTTTACAGTATAAATATATCTGCCCATGCTACCGTACAAAACTGAGACTAAACCAAAACAAGTGACTCCACAAATGAACACAGAAAAATAAGTATAAACTAAACTCAAAATGAAAAATGACAACGATGTAAGAATAGACATGAGTACTGTATTTCAGTTTGCTGCAGATGCGAATAAGTAATGTTATAGATTAAATGTTATGCCCAGTAACTCCTGTATAACAAATGTAGACCATTAACACACAGTGTCCATTTTTCCATAGCAGACTGGAATGGTGGAAGTTATCTGTGTGCATGTCTTCATTTATACACAGAGGTTTTATACTCTGCTGCGAAAGTGTGACCAAAGATTAGCAGCCATGACAATAATTCATCTGAAGTTTGCCTGGAACTGAACTTGTCAGCAAGTCCGCCCCTCGCCTGTCCTCTGGAAAGCTTGATGTTTCCACACTTCTCTCGACATGTGAAGCTCACATTATACTGCTTATCCAGATGTACCCACAAGGCACTGGGAGAGGAAGTGTAACAGCCACGCTGTGATGATGAGGAAGCGTGGGTGCAACGGCGCTCTGGTGTGGCAGCTCATATACTGCGTAACATTTTATAACCTTGTTCTTAGTGGAGCCACCAGCTTCATTTCCCTACACACACACACACACACACACACTTGAAATCACTCATTTCATGTGGGAAAGGATCTCATGAGAAAAGCTTGTTTTGTTTTTTGTGGTTGACAGTAAAACAAAGCAGAAACATTGACAATGGTGCTGAATGCTCACTTCAGGGACAAAATGTATTCACAGGGTTTCAGTCAGAAGGGCTTTAATCTGAAGCAAGAGCAAAATGTTGTTAAATACATCATCTCAAGTCATATACAAATCTGTGGCACTTGTGCTTTGTATAAATCCTTAAGTTGCAGGCTTCTCTATTTGTTCTTTGTTCTGTTCTGCTGCATTCATTTGCAAAATTTATTTAAGATATTCAAATTTCATGAGCATATTAAATTCGGTGGACACAGTAAATTTAAAGGTTTAAATTTGTTTATATCAATTTAACGAAACAGTAGAAATGTTTGCATTAAAAAAATGGTATAACATGCACAGAAGATTTATTTTCAGGCAAAAGGTGTCTGAAGTAGATGAAAACTGGCCAGTTAACATGTAGCTGAAATGAGGATGGCATCAAAACACAAAGAGCACGATCTGATGTTGAAACTGATCATTAAACTGCATCATGTTAGTTGAATACTATGGTGACAGTCCATATCTGTGACGGATAACCTGTGGTTTTTTTTGAACAGGATGAACAAAGACAACCCTGAAGGTGTGGCAGATCTGGGTTCAACTGTCTTCAACTCATAAAAGTCTTTCTGCCTTCTGCAGAAAAAAAAAAAAAGAAGATCATGAATCATCCCAAAGTTTGAAAAGTGGTTTTTTTGGGCGGGGGGTGTTTGTTTGTTTTTATCAGAAAGCTCTTAAAATGAGCTCAAACTTCTTCAGTAAAATGGTACTTGACAGGAAATTTTACTGAATGCCTAATGAGTGCTAATTAAGAACATTAAGTAAATTGGACTGACAATAAAGCCGTGTGTAATTTTATAGCAATAAAATTGTAGTTGTGTTGTGTAACATCTGATACATTAACAGGTGATATGACATATCTGTTGCCAACCTTTGAGACCTAAAAAATGGGACGATTTTTATGTGGGAGGAGGGGAGCGTTTGCTTCAGCATCCTCAATAGAACAAAATAATAACAATTTTATTGCAAAAAAAAAACAAATTAATTAGCCTCTCTGGCATGAACATGCATAAATCCAGGACAAGCAAATATAACCCCTACATTCATTTTTTACCACTCCCTTCACAGAGTCTGTAAAGTACACACCACTGACATCAGTGCAGGTGCACAGTGCTTTCTTATGTTTGTCAGTCTCCCAATGGTGATTTACATCAGTGCGGCAGATTTTGCCATTGAGCATGAGGAAAAGACAACCGTTTTTTCTTTCTTTATTGAGTTTTCCTTCAGCGGGATGACAATTAGTAGTGCTTTTTCAGCCTAGTGATATGCATGGTGCATCAGTGTAGTTATCTGGGTGAAAACAGTAGACTTTAAGAGTCAAAAGGCTCCACAACCTCTAGAGTACAGTTTTTTTTTTCTTTAAAACAAAACACTGCCTGTTGCATCTGGAAATAGTGTTGATGACAGCGAATGTGCAGCTAAAGGAGGCTTAACAGCTCCATGGAGCTGAAACTGCAGAGTTGGTGATAATTGCATAATAATAATTGCAGGTTTGTCAATAGAAGGGATCCCTCTGAAACTGCACAGGGTCAACTGAGTCAACAGATCCATTCTTGGATCCAAGAATGGACAAATTAAACTTTCCCACTGTTTCCCCTGCATGACTCACTGAATGATAAGTGTATCTACATTTACATGATTGTATAGAAAATGTCCAGTTTTGTCAGCACCCACTTAACTGAACCAATCACCATGGATTAAGCGCATTAGATCATCCTCTGGAAAGGCTCCATTCTTCCAGTGTAGTGTCATAAATACAGAGCCGATGGTGAGAATGATAGGCTGCCATGCAACATGCTGCTCCACCTTCTCCACAGTATTTATAGCAGCAAACACTGAGGACACATGTAGATAAATTCAACAACTTACACATCATAACAGTCCCATTGAAGGCTGTGGTTTGTAAAGTTCACAAGCAAAGTTTGGTTTGTCCCCTGCCAAATTTTTACTGTCTGTCTACGAGGGGACTGAGAAGGGGTCAGCGTTTCAAGAAGCTCTATGAGAAGTCTGGGGGATAAGGCACATTTGGGAGTCTGCTTTATGACAGTAATGTAAGCATACTGTGAGTCAGGTTTTATGATTTCTGATGTCATGTTCTTTGTGAAAGCTTGTGCCACGCTGAAGTCTTTTTACAGACCACATTTTTTCGAAACTCAGACAAAAATAGAAAATGTATTATGGATTGCCTAAAACAGTACACATAATGAGCTGTAGTTACACTGCAGGGACAAAGTGGTCCCATTAGCTATAGGTACACGCTTCCTGTTTAAGTGTCCTTTTGCAAGACATTGAATATATAGGACAAATATCCAACAGTTAAATTCTATATTTTGATGCAGGTCATGTTTGTCACTTGTCCATCAAAGTGCTTGTTTGTTTGATGTCACAGAGGATACGATTGGTTGCAATGTTGACTACTTAAATGATACTAGAAATAAAATTACCAAACGTCTGTGACATAGTTAAACCTCTTCACTGTGCAACTGAAAGCACCTCATGTTCCAAAAAGTCTTTTTCAGCATTCTACTAGGTTTACTTGAAAGTAGCTTCTAGTTACTTTGCAAACTGACATTTTACATACAAGAAATATTCTTTATTTTTTGGCTAGTACCCCTTTTAAAACCAATTAATATCTGCCCCCTCTATAGGCTAAATGATCACTTTTCACCTCTATACTTTTCAGATTGTTTCATAGGGTAGGCAGTTTATTTTCGGTGTCATCGTTCAAAAATTCTATAATAACCTTTCAGCATGTTGTACTTCAGGTGGTCTGAAAGAACACTCGACTCCTGCACCTCTCCTTGGCTCTGAATTCAGACTGTGGCGGGACTTTTGGCCAATGAAGGGTCATTTCAGAGAGCACAAGTTCCTATTGGCTGCTATGTGCTGTGCCTCTTAGCGACACGTTACATCACCTCAAGCTGACTGGCTGTTGAAGCAAGTGATATGCCTTGTGTTCGAAAACTGGCCTTAACAAGCTTAGTTGCAGGCGACACCGTCAGCGGGCCTGAGTCGAGCTGAGACGGAGCAGTGTACTCTGCTGCAGCTTTTCCTGCAACTGTTTTGTCTTGTCATGAATCTTTGATGCAAACTGGCCTTAAAAGAGAGAGACAAACGAAATAAAACGGCAGCCAGAGCAAAAACAGGAAGGGGAGAGTGCAGTGGAGTTGCTTCCTTAGGTGTCTCATGCTGTAGCTTGCTTGATCAGATGTTGTCTGCCCCAGTTTTAAGGGGCAGAGGAGGTAAAAGTAACCAGTATTTTGTAAGACAAAAAAATAAAAAAAATGTGGGAAAATAAACAGGCTACATTCGAGTTGCACAACATTATATTGGTTTTCTCTTGCCACAGTAACACAGGAACTTATACACGACAGTGAATCATTGGTCAGCACTGTTGCTTCATGGCAAGAAGGTCGTGGGTTCGATATTCCACATTTCTGTGTGGAGGCTGAATGTTCTCCCTGTGTCTATGGGGGTTCCCCTCTGGGTACTCTGACTTTCTCCTACAGTCCAAAGATATGCAGGTTAATCGGTGACTCTATGTGGCCTGTTGGTGTGAAAGTGAGTGTGAATGGCTGTTTGTCTTCATGTGTCAGCCCTGTGGTGAACTGGTGACTTGTCCAAGATGTAGGCCTACCCCACACTCGCTCAACATCAGCTGGGATTTCAAAGTTTTGTTCTGCAACTCCTTGGACAGCCTCTGACCGTACAGTAGCCTACAGTAAGTTGTATGTACAAGCTCCCTCTTTCTGTCCAACAAATACTTTAATTTAAATCTTCAAGAATATTTTCCTTCTGTACTTTCACACCAGTAATTCTGAATAGCTGCCTTATTTCAACACATGACCTAAATTCTTCTGCTCCTAACATGAATACACTGCACAGCCACAGCACCACATTAAGTCCTTGATGTGCATAAGAAAGTCCCACAACAATGATTTTCATTTTACTACTGGAAGTTAGCTGTGAGATGCGAAACTTGACTTTCTGTGGAACTGTGCAAACCACCAAACCACATGATATACGATAACACATGCTATCTGATCTCAATAACCAATGCTTTTAACATGAGCAACTCTAACAATGATCAGCTTTGTTATGAAAAATGGTGACAAGCTCTTGATCTGGATGGGTTTTGCTGTGGGTGGGCTGGTGGCTTCATGCAAAATTACATGTCTTCTGCACAGCTGTCACTCTCTATGGACCTGTAACATAGCTTTTATAGGTTTGTCTAACATAGTTTGTCAAATCTGTGCCTCGATTGAACCACTTCCTGTTGTTCTCCTCAGGCAGACTCGGCAGATAGACTGTGAACTTGGATTGTACGGTTCCACCATCATTACGTGTAAAACACATCCAAGACAGGAAAAGTGCTATGTAGAGTATATGTGGTATAGAGACACGCAGAGCCGACACAAAACATGATATTTAAGTACGAGGAATAAAAATAGAGTAAATACAAAGGTGTAATTATTGTAAAACAAGCCCAAAAGTTTTGTAAAAGTTTATCTTTATCTACCTTTCAAATATGATTACAGAGGCTTTTCCACAGCCATCCATTTTCTGTATATACATGATTTTTCATCACACAGGAGCTGTATCCCTGTGAACAGCAATGTCAGCCTGTCTGTCTTCCACTTTGGTCCAGATGGAAAGAAACAGCAGTTGGATTGCCATGAAATTTGGTGCAGATATCCACTGTTCCAAGAGGACAAAAGCAAATTACTTTGGTCACCTTTCTTTCACTGCTGCTTGCAGAGTTTTAATTATCCAGGAATACATCACAGCATCAATAGCATGGATTGGCAGAAAACTTCCAACAAACATTAATGGCTCTCAGAAATTGTTTCCTAATTACACCACCACATGCTTTTGTGTGGTTTTGAGTAAAACACGTCAAAAACTGTTTGATAATTTGCGGTGAACTTTGGTTCAGGCATTCATGTCGCCTCTTCAGGATAAATTATAACAGCTTTGGCGATCTTCTGACTTTTAATCGAATTAGCTAATGTTAGCAGGCCAAGCTCACATGGTAAACATGGAAGACATTTTCAAATAAACATCAGTATGTTCGCTATGTAACTGTGTGCATGTTAGCATGCTGTTGCTAGCATTTAGCCAAATGCACAGTATAAAGCAGAGCCTGATAACATGCCAGTACACTTATTTATTTTCATATTTATTCATTCATTTATTTATCTTTCATGTTTTCCCAGTTCAAAACATAACGCACAATCCTGTATCCACATTAATGACCAATAAAAGGTTTACTGTGCTTGTGTAAGAAAAAGCCATCAGCAGCCCAGCCTGTTCTGTCTTGATCTGGTTTGTTTTATTAATAAATACTTCAAAAAATGAGTCACTCTCTTCAGCAAATCCAGTTCAAGTGTGTGCATCAAACAAAGAGCAACAACTCCACCAAACAGAGCAAATACAGTACGGCTGCTTTTTGTTATGGAGGGGCTCAACAAGGCTCACTCATCCTGCCTATAAACCATTATGTTTTGTTTGACACACAGTGCTGGGAAACCTAACTTCCCGTCGCCTAAAATGGGATTGCCCAACAGGATCATTTCATCACCAATTTATTACTAGCTAATCCTTTAGATTTCTGTCTTGGCATGAAACTTCCCTCAAACGAACAGCAAGAACTGGGTGGACTTGCGCTGATTCAGTTGTGAAAATGTGGCGGTTACCCTGTTTTCTCAGAATCTAGTTCTTCTGATTTGTAAAAAGGACAGCTATCTAGTAGCAAGTGGGTAATTAGGAAATTGTCTTCGGGGTTTTGAATAAAACAGTGTAGAGTAACAAAAGGGTGAACAGCATATTCAATAAGTGTCTTAAATTAGAAAGGATTACAGAAGGACTGACGCTGGTACAAAAGATCAGATATTGAAAACTTTAATTTTGGTTGCAAAGAAAATTTCTGGATTTCTGTCATTTCTTTGAGTTATTTCTGAGAGGCATATTATGTCATTTCTTGAGATTTGACAAGAAACTTCGTTTAAAGAAAAGAAGGCTATTCAGATAAGGATTGGCATGCTATGAAAGGCCCCTTCAGGGTCGTAAATCCTGTAGCAGTTTGCTAAAACAATCCTACATAAAAATGCAATGACTGATTTTATAGCAGCCCCATACCTGAACTAATTTCCTTCCACTGGTGAAACTATGTGGTGCAGTCGTATAGCTCTGGAAAAAGACAGTAAGAAGAACTGGGATGCTTTTGTCAAACTACTGTTTAATTGGTTAAATTCAGTTGAAGCAGCTTGGCAGCAGCAAAACACGTCAGGAAAGAATTTTTGGCTCCTTATTTGAAGTAATACTTCATGAATGCCTATAAATGTCAAAACTGTCATCTGTCATAAATGGTTTTGGAACTGTCACATGTTAGAGCTTACAAAAGGGTCAAAGAAGGTAAACTCTGCATGTTCGAACCATAGGCAGTAAATTAAACAGTGGACAGAGTCACGATGATGCTTCGTGGACAATCATGTTCAAGCCTCGAGTTTGCATTATGCATAGCTGTCACCATAATACCGCATTCTGTGAGGATTGACGCGTCTTTGGAGCCATGCCTCAATCTTTTTGATCCAAATTTTACACTGCAGCGTTAAGCTGGTCTCCTTATAAAGTAGATTTTGCAATCATGATTTGTAGTTCGAGTGTCATTTATGAAATTCTCACTGCTCTTGAAACTTACTCATCTAGAAGGACAAGATCACAAGTAATTAAGAGTTGCTTTTAACTTCCTTGCACACATTTCTGGATAAAGTAAGTAGTTTTTTTTTTTTTTTTTTCCTCTTAGTAATCTTTAAGAACAAAATTTCCTCTATATATTGCGTGTTCTTTACCTGGCAGTTGTTACATATACATGAAATTTCAAGGACAATGATACCTACTCATTGTGGCCAACCGAGTCTGGCTGAAGCTACACATTAGCTTTTGGGCGGCACTTTCACACAGAACAGAAAGATGGTGACTTTTGTCTGACGTCTTTTGTGTTGTTCTAAAAAGTTATTGCTTCAGGGCCAGTGTGAAGAGTTGGGCGAGGAATGAATAACTCATTATTTTTTCAAAAAACTCTGTTGTACTTGTTCTGGATGAATCCTTAAAACAGAGCTGTGACATGAGTGAAAACACTTGACTGGTCCCTGCTGTCGTGCAGCACTTAATGCCCAGACTAATAAGCACAGAGGGGTGAATGAACAGAGTCAGGTTGATGAGCTTGCTGCAAATAATAGCCCTCAGTTCACATGTAGTATATGAACCAACAACTGCATCTGACAGAGTCCAGACTGAGAGGAAAAACTTGGAGTGAAGGGACTTCAGGATAGCCAAGCAGTAAAACGGAGTGAATGTATGTATTGGCCCACCTTGATTTCATCTCATACCCATTACATACTGCTGAAGGGCTCTCTTGGGTCAAGTCAGCAGAGCACAGAACACACTGTTTGGTCAAAAAATACCAAATGCATAAAATCAGTTGGAAGCTGAAACAATAATTTGGGTTAATTTTGTTGAAAAGCTGTTCTAAATTAATACACTGGATGCAGCTCACGTTATTGCCATCCAAGCATAAGATGTTTTTGGCGCTGGCAGGAGAGTGTAAAAAATGTTTCTAGTATGTTTTTGTATTTTGTTTACTGTGTTCATGAAAATTTCCCATTTGAGGCCATATGTGACTTATTGACCTTCATGATGGAACTTGAATTTGACTTTTCTCAATATATACATTAATGTGCCAATAAATATTAAAGACCATAACTGTAAACTAAAGATTCTTATTTTTATTATGCTTTTCCTTTCTCAAGCTGCTCTGAACATTGAACAGCGTCTTTCCAAAATAAAACATACATCATTTACACAGCATGGCATGTGCTGGATTGAACATTTAGCTTTGAGCACTATTGAAATGGATAGGGATCATAGGCTGTTCATTTGCAACATGGCATGAGATTGGTTAAATATTAAGAAGTGAATGCAAACAGAATGAAACCAAAGTGAACACGCACAGAAAAGGGGAAATCTAATGCGATCACAATGAAACTGAATGACCCAGATTTCTCATCACAACATTGTCAGCAGGGCTTGTTCCTTATCCTCTTTTTAAATGTTTTTCCACAACATTTAACAGTTTTTCCACCTTTATCTCCCTGTGAGGAAATCTTTCGCAGGAAAGAAGGAATTCCCAGACAGTGAAAAGTATCCAGAGAAACATGAGACATCTCCTGCTTCACATCTGCATCCCCATATAACCCAGAATCTTCCTTGATTCCATGCGGTAGCCTGTATATCACACAGGTTTTATAGACTCAAGCCCTGTGTGGGCGGCTACGTCGTGTCCCATTGGTGCAGCGATAAACTTCACAGCCAGAGCAGAAAGTTTGCCGTTCCGATCCGCGGCCTGCGAGATATTACTTATCATTGCTATGGTGGAAAGCAGACTGTCCTTTAATGTGGGTTGTGTGATCACGCCAAGTTGCACAAAGCAGCCGTTCAACCCACAGCAAAGTGTGGTTTTCAGAGAATCCCTTTACCCCGTACTCTTAAGCCTTCCCTCAAACCCCCTCCTTCCCTCTTGGATGATGCTCGCCATTTTTTGGGGTACTGCAGATGTGGAGTTAGTAGTTGGCACAAGTTACAGTATATGACTTTGTGGGCTGTGAAGCCTCACTGTGGCAATCAGGGGTGCATTGGACTGGACTGCAGACACTAAGTGGGCTGCTGCCAGTGCTTTGAACTGTGAAAATAAATACTGAATAGGACTACGTTGTGCTAGCCAGACCTTGAGTCCTGTAGTCATCTGTCTTGGTGTACACACCAGTGGGAGTGTTTGCCTTGGACTTAGGCCACCGCATGTGGTAGCTGGGAGACTTTTTTTTCGCGCTGAATCACACTTTTTGAGGGCACATTTAACTCTAAGGGGCAAGAATTCAGACTCATTTCACACATGTGACGACTTTCCCTTTCTACCCTCGTCAAAGAGGAGATCTGCACAAACAGCCAGAGCATATCTCTGTGTCTGTTAGAGACATCTGTCTCAGAGCTGAAAGAGAGATCATGGGGTGAGAGGATGTGGGCCACTCAGAGGAAGGAGGTAAACGAAGCACCTGGGACAGGTTGATTTGGATGTTTGGATGTTGGAGGGGAACTTGTTTGGTGGCCAATATTCTGTTTCTTCACAGTCATGAAGAGAATTGACGCTGCTGTGGTGTCCCTTGCACAGCAGTAAACAGGAGGCTGGATGTCAGAATAAACCATTCGAGGGTGTTTGTACACCTATAGGTCTCTTGTTGACTTTTATTGCTTTGTCTGCTGTGGTGTAAATCAAATCCAACAACTATATCGCACTGAAAACAGCATGAGTGAAGTGACTGAAAATCAGTATCAACAAGGAGTCATGTAATCTTTGTGTTTAACGAGTTGCAGGGAGGATTATGGGGTATGCCATGCACACTTAGCACTATATGCCCTGCTCTTAGTTTTGATTGGAGTACTCCTCTGCACTTAGATGTTAGTTTATTCAATTAGGTAGCCCTCCACAGGCCAAGAAACACTACAGCATGTCATTTTAAATGCATATGTTGAGTTTCTGCAAAGGTTTATGAAAGTTTACCATGTTGTTGCTTGCTGATGCATTTGCAGAGCATGCATGCACTTTTTAATTCTGCAAGATTCTCATAGTCAGGAGTCAGCCAATGCAACCACATTCCTCTGATGTTGGCCACTGTACAGCTTCGCTGGAGCAATAATCCTTAACCCAAGTCCTCACAAATGGCTTCGTTTAAATTAAAAATGCAGCTGTATATGTTGGCAGCTTACACATTAAAGTTCTATAGTAGTGTTTAGTGTTGCAAACTATCATATGATTTTCTCTTCCACTTAGCTTTCTTGCGTTTTCCTTAATCAGCTCTTTGCAGTCTGCTCTTTGTCTCGTGGAAACATCGTAAAACATTTTAATTGTTTAGCAGAGTGTTTTTGTTTCATTATGGTTCAAACATTTTGGAAATTCTACAGGACTTTAAATCTAAAAATACTTCCGCTGAAACACAGAACATTATCTTCTTTTGGGTAGTTATTGTGGTTATACTGCAAAAAACAGGATACTTGAAAGACAAAAAAAAAAACAAAGCATGGTCCTACAACTAACTGTCCCAACATGCATCAAGGTCCTCAGCAATGTGAGGTACAGACTCGCACCTATTTTTCAAGGACGTGAACTTTGCATGATTCCATCTCAACATGGACATCCACCAAAACTCTGATCTGTTTTCGCTACTGCAAACGCATTCCTGCACAAAACATAAATGTCACTTCAGGATTCCTTTTTTGCTGCTGTGCCAAGAAAAGCCATCAAGTTCACTCAGACACTGATAAAAAGCAGATCTCGTCTTAAACAAGAAGGCCACTTCAGGACCCTTGTCACATTTTTTGGTTCAAAGCTGCAGCGGCTACTCTAAGAAATCGCCATTTTTTCTTTGGCGCCCAGATTATGATCCATGATCAGATAAGTGGAACTGGCATCCCTTTTTCCGGACTTTGCTCCTTCCCATCTGTCTGGAACCGACTAACCAGCCATGTGCCATATCCTGCAGTGAATGGAAATGAAACACGTTGAATAAAAAATGGCAAGATAAGCATGTGATAGCCAGTCCATTTTTCTTTAAAACAGGTGCGGCAATAGTTTTACAGAAGTCTTTATTATGTACATTTGGAGACGGATCATAAGTGCTTCTTGTGTCTGCTGTTAAAAGAATTCATGCAACCCATCACAAAGAGACAAAATACTTATATCTTAGACATGATGGTATTACGATAGAGATAAAAGAACCAGATGTTAATAATAAATCTAGATAACATCAGCTGTTTCTTCGTATGGGATGTTTTATATGGCTAATTTTGTATTCTCAGAGGTACCTAAAGGGAACATGTCCATGTGCAAAAAACATTAACAGAAATTTTTATGCCACTACAACTGAAAACATGTTTGTTTTCAATGTTTTTAACCAATAATTCTGAACAAAGTTTAAAATGTATTTCATGTGCATTGCCAAAAAAGTATCTATCAATCTATCTATCTAGTGCAAGGGTTTGTACAATGTGCCATATAATGAGATTAAAGGTAGAGTCAGTAACATTTTCCCTAAAATATACACTTGCACAAAAGTAATGCTGCTCAATCATTACTGCTGGACCCCTGTGCATGTGTGGGGGCGTGTTGTTTTGGTTGTCTCCAAACAAGTCCGGGTGCATGGGTCTAGGAGTGGGTGCATTTCCCCCCGCAAATTAGAGCACACAGGTGAGGTTGAGAGTGGATAAAACATTGCAACAAGACACCATGAAGACTGGAGAAAACTAAAAATGCGGTCGTGGAGATGAAGAAAAGCCCTAGTGAGGTGAGACTGCAAGCAGATGAAGCTTATTCCTGAACGAGAGTGAATCTTGGTTTGACTTACACCCGCTTTTGAGCACCTGTTTGCCATTGGACAGGTAGGCCCCAAACACCTCGGTTAACATTTGCTAGCTTGCAAAATTATTGACTTTTCCATCAAAACAAATGTAATATTCTTACATAGCTTGCTGCGTAGGTACAATAGCTATAAGTACACGCCACAATAATTCTAGTGGTGTTGAGCTCGGGATCAGGTGTCCAATTTGTGTTTACAAGTCACAACAAACAAATGCCTCTGACTTCCTTTCCCTCTTTGATGCGCCCATGACCTCGGCATCAGTGATGTGATAACCCAGTTAAACACATTTTTTGTATCACCATTGTAGACTTTTCAAAGAATATTTATCGCTTTGTAACAAACAAATAAAACAGTCTTCACACCAGCAAAAATGTTAAAAAAAAAAAAAAAAAAAAAAAAAATCTTTTGTTAATCCATGTA
>JAQFJA010000026.1:24130262-24140654 GCA_029874485.1 Naso brachycentron | reverse complement strand
TTATTCACATCTTGTAATACAGAAACTCTACATTCAGTCATCTTTGAAAAGACTTGCATGTAGCCAGGTAGACAGCAGACATCAAAGTACAGACATTTTCCACAAGAGTAACAGAATATACCAAAATAACTCTTCCACCCCACCACACTGTAATATCCCAAGTGAGAAAGAACAGTTCTGGTTACAGCTGAAGGTAAAAGCATCACCTGTGTCCAGGAGAGCAAACAACCCTTGTCATTTTCCAACATCTAAAAAGTGGAGGTAGCACAATTTTTCATATGTTTCCCACTTAAAATGACTTGCAGTTCTGCCAAGTCTTCTGCAGACAGACAGATGGGGAAAAGTCACTGCTGCAGCAAGAGATCTATTATTTGAGAACAATCCCACGCAAGCTGCGCACATATTTGGTCTGTTACTGACTCAGTTATTTTTAATAACCAGTAGAGAGTCTGATTAATTAAGTGCAGAATGGTTTGCATTACAGATGAGTAATATGGTGCATGCTTGCTCCATTGAAAAGCCTGAAAAAGGTTAAAACTCACATCATTAGCACGAAAATTCCTTCCAGAGCAGAAAAAACCACCGTAAGCTCTGAGTGCAACTGATGCAACAGTTGGCCTGTAAAAGTTGAGCTCATCTGATCGTAAAAACTGGAGAAGGGTGCGCCTCCTGCAGGAAATAATCATTTCAAAATGATTGAATGTCTGATTAGATGCTGTCGACGAGTCGGGGTCAAGGGTTGAGGGAAGCACCAACTTCCAGCTCTCATTATCCGGGGCCTCTGAGATTGAACGATTCCACTTTGCATCATCCATTTTTTATTGATGACCAAAAACTGGGATCACAAAGCAAGTCCAAATATAACACTTCATCAAAGAGCCAGTGCCAGAATCATATGCTGTTAAAAGAATTACTCAGGCTTTGGCACAGTATAAACAGCTAAATGGTACAAAGGAATTTTTGCAATGCCATAAAAGAGGGTCAGCAGTAAAAGCCTTTGAAATGTGTTGATTCCATTACTGTATAATTAATAAATAACCAAAACTAATCCAATCTGAGGTATAATGCACTGTCTGTTTACAATGACATGATGGTTATCTTAGGTTGCATTGGTCTGAGGCCTCAGCCAGGCCTTGTGTAACATGAAGATGGTGCTTTGAAAGACTGGTACAGCTCGGGCTGGTTAGCAGAGTTTTCCAACAGAAGCAGAAAAATAAAATCCAATTGCTGTGCTTCTGAAAAGGAGCAGGAGAGTCATCACTGAACTATCTCATATACAGACCGAGAGGTTACATCCCTTCGAAGTGCTGACTGCGAAACTTCCAAAGAACCGCACCCAAGCAGGTCAGTACTGACGTTCTCAGTAATTCCCACAACTGCTTCGACAAAGCTTTCAGCTCCCAGGGGCTTCTAACAAACTCACTGTGCATTGGAAAAACCATACTCTTCCCAAAGCGCCAGCTCTAAGAGCCACTGTATTGCACGGAACAATCTGTCATGCTCTCAACTTCAAAAAATGGATTACCAACTGTCTAGAAAAAACCCAGGCCCGTGTCTGTGTTTGGCTTACCTAATCTGAAAACCTTATGGCACGATCCATGCACATCTGATGAATGCTCTGCTATGCAAGAGAAAATGTAAAAGTGGAACCTGGATGATAAAAAGCTACATCCAAAATAACTCATCTTCCAAAACACCGGAGACAGGCAGACAAAGACCATCATTATTTTACTTAATCGTCACTTTCTTCTCTACCTCTCCTTATGGTTGTTTTAACTGTTTAGACAGAACGTCATGCACTCTTGACTCCAGATTTATGGAGAGTTTAACAACTCATGGGCTCTGTGGGTCAAGGACACTGGTAGAAGTGCCATCCTGGCTCTGACTTTTCACAACAAAAGGAAGCACAGCTAAATTATTAAGACAAGGTCAAACTGATCTCTTCTGTACGGCTTCTTTAACACGTGTACAATCGCAACGGGCTGGAACTGTCAAACAAATGCCTGCAGAGTAATTCATCTTCCAACCGCAGTCATCAGGCTCAGCAAAGTGCAAGTGCGCTCCGGAGACAGGAATTTGAGCGTGCCGGAGATGGGAATGTGCCCGGGAAAAAGCAGACAAAGCTGGACGTTGGCCAAACCTCAACGCACTGTGCAAGAGCACAGTCAGGATACGATCAAATCCCCCCCTCAAGTTCCCCCGAAATCTGCTGCAGTCCCATGGAAAGGAAAAAAAAGAGCAAGAGTGAGTAACAGAAAGAGACAGACAAAACAAAACAAAACAAACCAGAAGAGCCTGCAAACTATCACAAAGCACCTTGGCCTTACGTAACCAACAGGAGGAGAGAGAGGAGAGACAATGTTGGACAAGTGGTTTTCATAAAGGGGATCACTGTCTTCTCGGTGGACCACTTCACCAACTGTTAAAAGATTGTTTGTCTACAGCAGGCCCCTTCAAGCCCCCTGCAAACCATTTGCCAAGCGAGGTTCCCTCTGAGCATTTCTGGTGGGACATGTAATCCAACTGAACAAATAACCCACCAGGTCCGGTAGATTGTTTCTCAGAGGTTCTGGACTCGTCTACATCTCTGCACACAGGAGAATGGAAACAAATCATGATGGATTGCCATTTTTAATGGTCCTGTATCCGGCTGTGAGCAGTGCAAACTGGGGTTCTTCTTCACTATAAACAGCCATAACTCTTCCCATATTATTCCTACCTGGGAGAGTTATACGGAAAGTTTAATTAGGCCTTGTGCAAGATCAGAGCAGAGCTAATGGAGGCGAGACAAGATTTAGCTCGCCTTGAAGCTGGAGCACAATTCAAAGCCATCATTGAAATTACCATAGCCTATTAAATGCAGCATGTTCTGTATCCCTGGATTAAAAGGTTAGAAGAACATCAAAACAAGCAGTTCTCCTTCGTGTGAGATGAAAGGTAAAAAACAAAATAATTAGCCAATTTGTGAAAGAATGCTTTGAAGAGGTAAGGAAAGAAATGTATTTTCTTTTTATCAGTTGTCAGTCGCGTTTTAGGGACTTCTTAAAAAAATAAATAAAATAAAACAAAAAAACGGAGGGAAGCCATAACTGGAATCAGCCGTCTATCAGTATCCATGTTGGTGCCACTGACTCTGCGTGAGTCTACAGCCTTATCACTCCGCTCTTTCCACAATTACCTCCAATTACGGCATTCAAACCACGCAGACCATGGAAAGGAGGGAAACCGAGAAACACAGCACTTTGTAATTGCTCACAAAACCCTCAAAAATAGATTGAAAACACAAAGGTTTTGGGATTTTTAACCATTTCTGGTACTGTAAACCTACAGATAGAAGCTAAAATAAACAAAATCTAATATGGAAAGTAATTACGTGTATTGAGTAGATGAATACTATGATTACCATTTTTGGAGACTTCACATTGTTTAAGACCAAAATATCTACTTGTACGTAAACTTTTCATCTTTTCATACTTCTGATGCCTGGAGTTTCCAGATACTTTGCTGAAATAAACATTTTACATTCAACATAAGATAAGCGCATTTGCAGTTTTTAGATAACACTGTGAATTTTTTAAGAGCTGCCTTCTGTTAAACTTGATGGCAACACATTTCTACAGGAGGATAAGAGGTAAGAGGATGTTTTCCAGCCTGCAGAAAAGCATGTTATCCTTCAGCTGATACCAAAGTAAGAAAAATCCCCACAATTGGAGATACAAGCTTCAGCTTTCATCCGACAGCTGCAGTATAACATGCTGCTACAGTGTAAACTCTCCAAGAGCATAATGAAGTAGTCAGAGTCAGCGCCACCTGGACCACTTACAACACTGAAAATAAAGCTTACGGGTTCATAAATCATTAATTTAACGCACTGAAAGGTACAATTCTTCTTCATAACTGCTTAAACTTTTGATACATGAGCATATTTCACTGTTAGATCTTATAGAGGGGTATTTTTCCAATGCTGTATAGCTCTGCACTTAAATAAGAGATTTAAGCACTTCTTCAACCACTGGTGGTGGCCAAAAAAAGTAGTATTATTGTCCTCTCCTGATGCAAAATTGATTAAATTTGTCTGGACCCATCATAAATATATATAGTATAAGATGCAGAGATTGTTCCAAGTGGCTCAGTGTGTAATGTCAGTGGGATTTTAACAGATAAAGACTAAATCCAGGTGATATACAGTAGATATCAGGCATCTTTCTCCAAAGTTGGTTTCCAAGACTTCTGGAAAGGCTGTAAGAGGCTTTAAAGGCTATTATGGCATCCATTTCGTAGATGCTGTCAACCGGTGATAAATGCATGAGATTTACAGGAGCTGTGGGGACGAAAAAGCATTAGTGAAGGATCTCTGTTTGGATTTGGCCTAATTATTAACAAGGTACATCTGTGATGACATCTCCCACCTGCAGTAAGTTAATTCTTTAACCTAGAAATCTGGGTTACATAATTAGTTTACTGTAATGATGTTTGGGACTGATTTTATTAGCTATTCATTAGATCTGGTTTCCATCATGTTAAGGAGTCCAGATAGCATTAAAGGAAATGTTGTTTTCAAACTTTTCCCTGTCTCCTTATTTGTTGGTAACAAGGTCAAAGATGATATTTGCAGCCTGTAACTTGTAGTAAGACAGAAAAAACAGGTAGATACAGTAGTCCAGGCAATATTTTAGCACGTTACTTGGAAGAAATATGCTGCAAATCATACAAGAATGGCAATTTTTATACATGCTATAAAAAGTAGTTTTACTTTGAGTTAAACATATCACTTGTTGGCAGAGCTTTTGGTGAAGAAAGACTGAAATCAGAGTTGAAAAAAACGATACATAAGTGCTGGTTGCTTCATTTAAACAAGCACGAGTGGAGGAGTGGAGGACAGCGGGTCAGGAATGTAAGTACATGTGTAAGTGGTTGTGTATCCCTGTGTGTGTGTGTGTGTCAGTGTGTGCAAGTGCGTATAAGGGGTTGTGCAGAAACCAGCTTTAATCCAAAACAGGACTAGGTTTGTTGTGTGAACAGCTCCAGGCACCCCCTGCAGCCCCTGTTTATGTGAAAGACCCCTGCAAACATTAAAGTTGGGAGGAACTGAGTGGGGGTGGGACGTGTGTGTGTGTGTGTGTGTGTGTGTGTGTGGACGGGGGGATCATGCAGTAGCTGAACTTGTGGCTGACCTGTGCTCTCGACTGCCACCCTGAGCTACTGCTGGTCAGACAAAAACATAACATGGTAGCTCATGTGATTACTTGGAAAACAGGAGAGATGTTTGGATTTCAGCTTGTTGCACTTCGATGACGCTACTTCTGTTTATAAACAATTCTCTCCTGTAAAGACATAATTTTGCATCGGTTTACTGTTTATGACTGCTAAGATCAAAGTTACTTACCGAAATTTATATAAGATAGATAAACAATGTCATGTCTGTTAAGTATGGAACGAGAAGCAGTTAGCTTCGTTTAGCACAAAAGCTGTAAATACAGACAAAAATGTGACAACAGCACTTTGTCATTTCATGTCCAACGTCACTTCATGCATTCACCTAATGCTACATGGACTGTATCATTTAGCCTCATCGCACTCACAGCAGACAGCTGTTTTAAGCAAAAAGTTTAGATAAACACTTCAAACCAACCAGAACTTGTAGCGTGTAGCAACCAGAACCCAGTTTTTTACAGTTATAGTGGATTATATTCAGACTACATTTGACTACATACATCCAGTTAACAAAAAATTAAAACTCCATGTGATTTATAGAGTTGATCTTAGTCTGGAAGCTTCTTTGCTAATTCATTAGCTGTAACAAATTAATAGGGAAAGAGTCTTTTAGCTCACTTTGTGACTTTATTAATGCGGTTTTATATATGACATACAGCGGCCAGCCTAACTTAATTCCTAAAAATACTGTTTTACGCTTTCTCGGTTAATCCTGATCCAAGAAACAACCTTTTTTTGCTTCATAATCTTGAAAGCTTTTGCTCTCTTCAGCTCAACATACATCTGCTGCTGCCATTTAGGCTTCAGCGAGCAAACCTGATCTTAAGATATTCTTAGGGACAGAGAAATGTTGATGAATTTAACATGCAGGTGGCGTAAAAAAGCTTCTGCCAAATAACTTGACAATGAGGGACAGTTTCCCCCTGCTGAGGCCATTCATGGAAACAGACTGGAGGGCCTTGTGATAGCTCGGCCTTCCTTTTCTCTTTCTCACACAGAAAACGGATGAAAATGCAAAACTGTGCACCAATCACACGGTCGCCTATGACGTGCTCATTCATACACGATGATGGTTAAACCACACCTCCCCCCGTCACACGGCACACATACCTCCACAGGCACTTCCACGCTACAAGGAGGTCTTACAAGGCTTCACGTTTAACTCTCTTATTATCATGAAGATGGGCCTTTTAGAAGTACCATCCATCTTAATTAACAAGCCATTTGTATGCACTTCAACCCCCAAGACAAAATAGCATGGGAAGAAATCCTGTGGCTAAAGACGAATTCTGGTGCTCTAAGACATCATTAGCGGATTAAAAAAAAACTTCAATGGCCTTCCCATGTTGCCTGCACATTTCATTATCTCCCACTGTTCATGGTAATTTCCAGCTCCAGCCTTTGCATTTTACGGATGTGATCCAAAACTTTCTCCATGGAATGAGAGCCTCCCTTCCCATTCCTTTAGAGTTCCACATAATTTGAGGCACTCTCTTCATGATTTACGGCCCAGCCGTAACATCAATGCCTTACTGTCTGCGAAGCAAAGGCGAGTGACGTATAGCACGCCATACTGCGGCTACTGAAATGAGTGAATATAATTTCTGCCTTCAGACGTCAAGCACGAACAAACAAATGTCAGCCTCGATATGATCTGTTTTCTCTCACCAGTCCCATGGCTAAACGGCCCACAAAGAGAAGAGTTGTTGAAAGATCACTATTTTAAAGAGGCTCTGTTTTGGCAGATTTCTGGCTTTTTTAAATGGTCACTTCACTGGGTGGTGTGTAAGTGTGTGTATGGGGTTCTTCCCATTGGACCTGTGTCTGCGAAACAGAAGGGAAATGTTCAAAAAAGTGCCTTATGGGTAATTCACCCTCACTGCCATCACTTTTTTTCTCTTTGTCTTTTTGTCCGACGGCACGCTTGAACGCAGCTGAATAGCCAAGAGACAATTCGTCTCAATTCCCCATTCAGGAAACCTACAGAGACTATTAATTGTCAACCCATAAAGGCCCCATAGATGCAGCATGAGAGAGAAAGTGGCTCATATTCTAAGAGTTTTTGTCACTCTCCTCCTCCTTTTTCTCTGTCTCTACCATCATCCATAACACCTTTAGGTTTCCTCCAGGGTTTAGAGGGTCAGCATGCGAGGTCAGAAGGTGATGATTAATTCCTCGGAGCAGTTGCATTGTGGGAGCCTTTGGATACTCTGGGGTCAAAACCCCAGTTTAGCACAAGGGTGTCATTTGTTAGTTGACCTTTCCTGCAGCTCTGACATGTATTTTACGGATCAGGAGAAGAAAAGGAGAGGAGGCATCGTCGTCTGTACTTCATTTCTATCATTTCTTGTTTAAATAAATCCTCCAGACTTTTACCAATAAAAAAAGACAGACCGCCCAGACAACAGAACTTGAGGGCATTTGGGATTTTGACAGAAAGAAATACTCAGAGAACAAAAGAGCAATGCTGTCCTCATCGTGTGACTATGGAAGTGAAACCAGCAATCAGCAAACTCTCACACAAAGGGCTTCTTAAGAGGGTGAACACCAAAGTCCGACAAAGTTCATGTTTACGAGCCAGAAAATTGTTTAGTCTCGCAGCAGCAACAACAACAGCAAAATCAAAAGTAACATTATCAATCTATGAAACATAGTCACTGTCATCCAGAGTCACTCCACACTCGAGCAAAAACACAAACAGAACTCTGACAAGTGACATATTAATGCAACATTTACACAATATTTTAAACAATGCAACCACAGAAAGATGCATTATGTTCAGAACCCAAATCTTTAAGAGGTATGTTTTGACTGAACGGCAGTACAAATACACACATTTCAAAAGGGCAAGATCTTATCCGAGACGTGTATAACGTTGAAAAAAACAGATTTGCTTTATTTTCCTGTTAGTGTTTGGGACGGTTTAACAGATGTCACAGATGAGACCTCGTCACCAAAACAACTCTTACCAACAAATCTGTCAGTTTGACTTTAATGACATTGTGCAGGTTCTGAAAAAACATACATATGACCACAAACCATGCCAGAACTACCAGATGACCAATCAAGAATGCTAAGTCAAAAAATCAAAACACCGGTTGTACGTCATCCACGACAGGAGAGAGAAAAAAGCTTTTAATGTTTAAGCTGGAGGACGTCTGGCTGCTGTCAGTCAGTGAAGAGAAGAGGATTTGAGAAGGGCTGCGCCGGGGTAAAAAGGGCTTACAGTGTCACATATGATCTAGTCACCGACAGGAACAGTCACCACGTCTACCTCCACCCGTCCAACACTCCCCTCCACCGCCGCGGCTCGGTATGCACGGACGAAACCACTTGGCACAGCAGCACAGAGAGAGAGAAGGGGGGTGAGGGAGGAGAAATGAGGGCAGCAATTGAGAGACCAGAAAAAGACAAGAGAGGCCCTAAAGTCAATTGGGCCTCTTGTCTCTCTTTTCTGCTCCTTTTCTTTCTTTCCTCTCTGCTCCTCTTATCCTCCCCCTCTTTAAGTCCTGAACCCTGCTAAACACTTTTCTGAGTCTCTCTCTCAGCTGTGTGGCTGCTTTAGTTCTACAATCTCTATGTGTCAGACTGATATGTGGAGCTTTCACTAAATATCAATTTTCAAAAGTCCAGTGCTGATGAGGGATGTTCCTTATTAAACAAAACTACAGATATTATTCAGCATGATTTTGGAAAATAATCTGGGCGTTACTGCTGTTGTTAGAATATCTGTAAACTCTCAAAGAATTTACAGTTAGCTTAAAGATCACAAGAACAATAGAGAAAGTCCTAAAAACAAAGCCATAAAAATCTAAAAAAAAAATAGTTGATTTGATGCATGACTGCACAAGGCGAATGTTTGACGCAGTGGTGCAGTGAGCTGAAAGTTAAAATGCGATGCTACGATAGCATGTGGATTTTCGGAAGGTATGTTTATTACGCTCATAATCTTAGATTAGCATGTTAGCGAGATAATATAGACAAACTACTAAACACAAGGTACAGCCCAAAGCTGAGGTAGGCAGTTTATCTTTGGTGTCATCGTGCTATAATTCCATAATAACCTTTCAGCATTTTGTAATTCAGGTAGTTTGAAAGAACACTAGACTTTTGCAGCTCCCCTTGGCTCTGTATTCAGACCATGACAGGGTATTTTCGACCAATAAGGTAATTTTAGAGATCACGTGTCCCTGTTAGCTTCTCTATGCTGCGCTTCTTAAGGACAGACATGCCTTACGCTCTTAAACTGGCCTCTGTTGTCAATAGTGTAGGCAGACAACATCGTCAGCCAGCTTGAGTTGAGCTGAGACAAACGAACCAGTGTACCCTGCTGTGACTTTCCCTGGAACCGTTTCATCTCGTCGTGAACCTTTGGTGCAAACTGGACTTGAAAGAGAGAGTGACAACAAAAGAAATAAAAGGCTGGAGGCGGGACAAAAACTGGGAGGGGAGGGTGCAGCGAAGTTGCTTACTTGGGAGTCTCATGCTACAGCTAGCTTGATTTCCAGACACTGTCTACCTCAGCTTTGAGCTGATGGGGAAGCAATTAGTTTGCATTTATTTGGTGAAATTTGACCTGATGATGGCATTATCACAATTCATTATATGGTGGATGTAGCTGTCTGAGCCAAATTTAAACTCAACATATCCTGAAAAGTTGTCAAGGTATTTCACTAAAAAATAAAAATGTCCAAAACCAATTTTCTTGGCAATTTATCAAACACTTTGTTGAGATATTTTTGGCACAACCACATCTTTCTTAACAATTAACCTTCCTGCTTCGATCGTACTAACCAGTTAGTTCATTAGTTTGATCCTATTGTATTGTGTCTGGCCTGCACATCCTGTTTTTCCTGTGTGGGAAGTCATTCTATTTCATGGGGCAGAGCTCCACAATGATTGAGATGCTGTTTTGGATGCTTGACGAAATTACATTCTTGAGGTATCCCAAAATACAGCTTAATAATGACAGGCTGTAGCAAAAAATGTCTGTTGCTATCAGCAAAATCAGCCTTCAATATACTTTGTCTGTCAAACTCAGATCCTTCTTCAATCCGCATGCACATCCCTCTCTCTTGCTCTCTGGGTCCTAATTCCTGCTTCTGTTGCATCTGAGATACCCCTTACATGTGGCTCAAATTTCAAATAAATCTCTGGCCCATCACTGTTTACTTCTAA
>JAQFJA010000026.1:24085984-24098848 GCA_029874485.1 Naso brachycentron | reverse complement strand
CTGGTCACTAGGGATGTACGATATTGGATATTTTGCCAATATCCCATATATTTTACAACTAATTTGGTCGATAATCAATACCAATACCGATATATATGTATATTTTTTCCCCACACCTGATTGCAGAGATCATCAAGTCTCTTCTGTAGTGGAATTTACAGACATATTCCTTCCTTGCCAGCCCGCTGGCAAATGCAGGTATAAAATACAAAGCTTAAAACTACGTAACATTCATCCCTTGTGCAAAAGAAGAAAAATACTTAAACTTATGTAAAACATGCAAAACTTATGTACTCTCATAAACAACTTTATTTAATTTTCAAAGTAAGTAAACATAACATCTGTCCACAGGGAGCAAGTGAAACATGGCGTTAACTCGGGCGTTTAATCATGGAAACAGCAGCCTATTATTTTATCAGTTATTACATCAGTGAATATTGGCATGCTGGCCAATACCCGATATTGAATTTTTAAGCCAATAGCGGCCGATATCGTTAACGTGCCCATAATATCATGCATCCTAACCGGTCACAAATGGTTGATGAAAGGGTTCATGAGACAAAAAGGCTGCAGCAACGTTAATGTCAGGAGTCAGACAAAAAGGTCTTATTAATGTCTGCAAATATCACATTAAATCATCTCGGCCTCAGAAGCCAAACTCAGACATCCAGGTACTGAAATTGACAGGTTTCGTACAATATTCAATGCTTTTGTGTCTGCATATGGATTCTAAGTAGGTAAAAACAAATGCAGCACAATAATGTGACATCATGTTCACAAAAACTCTGCAATGGACAAAGAAGTTGACTCTCCAGTCACTTGAGCAGGAAAACAGTCAGATGTAAAGGTCTGAGTCTCTGCCTGGTTTGTGAGTTGAAGGATTCAACAGTCTTTGTTTGCAGCCCATCATACGTTAGCTTTACTCTTTCATCATGAAACAAGATGCTGGCTTAACTTTAAAGAACGTGGCACAACAGAACAATAGGACTCAGCTCCTGACCTGCATTATGATTTGTGCCAGTTGCTGCTCTCTGATGAGCAAAAAGTCTAACGTGGTGAAATGTGAGACAGGAAAAATGTGGAAAAATACAAAAGCACTGTAACTTTAAAATTCGACTGAAGTGGTAAAAAGAGCTGCAGAGCAGATTTAACTGCTTCACACTCATCCAAACAAAGTTAAACTGTGAGCAAAATAAATGAAACACGACAAACACTAACAAACTGTCTTGTTAAATAAAAGGAGAAGACAAACTTTGAATCTACAGAGAAGTCACAACGTACCCCGACAGTAAAACAATCACAGTAATCTCTGTGAAACTGAATTATTTTGACTGTGGCTAGAATTTAAAGTTTTTCTGCACAGAAGTAGTGTATGCAGTGTGTGTGTGTGTCTATGTGTGTGTGTGTTTGGCAGCATTTGCTTGCATGCATCTATGCATGAGTGGATGTTTATCCAACTTTTATGGCGACTGCCTCGTAAAATTGGACAGGCGCTCTGGGACCAGCCGCCCTCATCGGCACCGGCTCACCCGCAGGTTCACCCACATCGACCACCTACCAGGAGAGCCGAGCAGATGGTCACCTCCTCCATAACCGTTTCAAAAATGCGTGTCCGGCCGTGTTACAGCGTGAATTACAAGCCCGGTTACAGACAGACCGGACTGTTAACGCCCTGCTTCCAGCACTTGCATGTGAGCAAGAACACATTCAAAAAAATCCCAATCAGACCATGAATTACAACACACAAGGACGCTGTTTGCTCTGCATCATCCCTCTTCCAGTTGTTCTAAAATGTCCCTTTTGAGGAACATGAAATTGTAATCCTAAACTTTTGTATGACTCAAATGTAATCAAAGTGTTTTTTTCTGCTCAGTCTGAATCAACAAAGAACACTAAACGCTCAGCTCTGAGGGGCTATCAGTATCACTGCTCGACCTTTCTCTGGCAGCTGCAGTCGTCAATATATCAGCGTCAATATATCAGTTTATATTAATACTCTCTCACACAGACACGAACACACAAACAAAAACCAACATGTGTATCATATCGTCCAGCCGTACACGACCTTCTCCTCCCTGGCTTGTTGACCAGACTGGCTTTATGGGTTTCATATATTTTCAGAGTGTTTTCCCCTCCTCTATTTCTTCTACGACCTCAGCGCCGCCTCAGAGGAGGTTAGAGGAGGTTCACCACCTTCTAAACATTTAGAAAGCAACAAGGGGGAATGCAAGAGAAGCAGAACAAAAAAGAAAGCAATGTTAAAGTTTTAGCCAACTTGATTTATGATGGAGGTTGATCCACAACCCAGATAGACACACACAAACAAAACAGGCAGGCAAACACAGAAAGAGATGGCAAACAAAAAGATGCAAAGACATGAGCACACGCATCTGCATCAGCTGTCTATGCAGGCAGAGTGGGTGCGCTTGCTCCCACCTGCTTAAGATCACAAGCAGGCCTGCCCTTGCCTCTTCCTTCCCATGATTCCTTGCAATGCTGCTACTTCCTGAACTCTCCTAAAAATGTCTCCGTCCACCACTCCTCTTCCTTCATTCCCACAGCTCCCAATAACAACGTCTGACATGTCCCGAACCCTCTCGAAAACACTATTTTCTTTCTTCAATCTCTCAGTTACAAGCAGCTCCACCATGCGTCCCTCATTGGTGAGGAGAGGGGAGGAAAGCTGGCTGACAGGGGCATCCATACACACTCCTAAATCTGCTAAGGCAGGACGCTGGCACAGACAAAAAAATAACAAAACCCCTCCGATCCACGGCCGGGGCAGTGCAACACTTTATCTGTGAAGGCAAAACAAAGGAAGGCCTGTTGAACGCTCTGACTGTGTTTACTTTCAAGAGGGAACAATGCCTTTAAGAGGAGGGAGCAGGGACTGATGTGGTACGTGAGGGCCTCTCCGAAAAAACAGCACTTCATTTTGATTCACAGTAAGTTTAAGAAAACAATTGTAGCAGTAGAGTCTATAGGAGCTGGAGGGTTTAAATATGAGGAGGCAGATGAAGGGAAGAGTTCAGAGGGAGAAGAAGAAACAAAGATGGTCGAGGTTTAAAAAAAAAAAGTAAAGAAATCTTTTGTACTTCTGCTCTGTGATTTTTCTTCTAATCCCATGGTTGAATCTCTTAAAGTATTCCACTAAAAACATCTTTTTAGAAGAAAGCAGGTTTTTAAAAAATTAGCAACAAACACAATGTAAGATGTGCAAGTGAACTGAGCTGCTGTCAAGAGCCCAAGAGACAAAATAAATAAATTAAAAGGTAGAAAAAGCCAATTTTGAGAGACTTTTGAGGATTTTCTATGGAACATCATCAAGACAAATCAAATGTTTTCCCCAAATCAGATCTTTATGACAAACTGTCAGTAATCAGATCAGATTTGTTCAGACAGCAGCATGCTATCTGCATTAGCTGCTGGTGTTACGTCACTGGCATCAGTAACTACATAAATGTCATTGCATGAGAAATCTATCATCTTATCCCCAAACGGTCAAACTGTCAAGTCACAGAGCAGAAATCCTCCATCGCACCAGACATTGACAGAGAAAGATAAATACATTTCTCTTGTCATCCTGGAGTTGACGTCGCTGTTGTGTGTTGCATTGCGAGTGATGCAAAAGACACTTGGAAACACGATTTGTTCTGCCAAACCACCTTCAAAGGTGGCTTGGAACAGATTTGCAAAAATTGCATTTCTTTTTTTCTTTTTTCGTTTTTCTTTTGCTGTGCAGACTTTTCTTAAATCACTCTGAATACAATCAAACCATCTGTCGTAAATCTGATCTGACTAAATTTGCCAGAATCAGCCAAGCCACAAACTTTCCAGTCACCTTTCAAATCTTCCAGAGTTGAGTGTTTGATACTCAAATGATTCCCTTTAAAACTTTCCTATCATATCTGCTATGACTCTGACTTAGACTTTGCACTTGTTCAGTTCTTGTTTCATTAACACTTTCAGTCAAAAATTATTCTGCTGTTGAAAAGCAACATTTGAACAGGATGGTATCAAAACCATAAAGTTAAATAAAGTAACACTTGCTGCAACATAAGCAACAAAAACATCTGAAGGGCTAAAACTTCCATGTGTGGTGCACTTCTGCTCACACCAAATTAGTGATGCACAGGTGTTTTGTCTTTAACAGCTGATGGCAAACACTTCCAGACACATCTATGATTAGGTTGTGGTCAAAAATGGAACCAATGCTTGAAAGTTTCAGCTCATGGAGAGAAGTCTGTCACAGGTGATTCAGTGTGGATTTACTTGGTATATATTTTCAGTGAAGGAGGACCCCTCTCCACCTCAGAGCAAGGACATCACAGGATGTGACGACTCAAAGTCAAATTAAAAACATCCTCCTGAAAGCTATGAATGGAATCTGGATTTGCCAACAATGGATGAATCTGCTGCCAAAAGATCTTATGTCAACATCTTTATCTGTAGAGCTACTGAGAGGAAGAAACACAGAGATTTCTGGGTAATGAGGTCATTTGCACGGCATTTCAAACTGTCACTTAGAAGCTGCAAAGTAAAACAACCAAATGCGAGCATCTACATTTTTGAGCGTCACTGCACAACCACTGGTGGGCTAAATGAAACACCCATTGCACATCATATAAGAGCCAGATGTGAGAGAAAAGGCATTTACAGTCAAGCAATGACAGATCAAATCAGCAATCACTGACAATGAATCTTTCTAAGATGCAAAGAAAGTTCGGAAAAAACTTCTCTCTCCTCTTTCCACTGCAGCTCCAGCAGTTGTTTAAGATCACGACCGTTGATAAAGCATGTCCAGCCATATTGTCTTTGTTTGAGTGTTTCCAAAACATCACACATGGTGCATAGCAGAGGGAAAAAATGCCAGCTCTCCCTTATGCATCCAATCAATGGGGAAAACGGGAAAAGGAGAATGTGAAAGGGTCACAACCCTGGGGGTGGATATAATCCCCCAGTTGCTACCGGGTATCTGGTATATAAACAGTGCACTGGAAAAACATTAGTCTAAGTCTGAAAGTTTACACTATTATATCAGGTTGTCCTTTGAGAACCAAATGACAGAGTGGATACAAATAGCATGAATACGACCTGTTCTGTTTTGCTATTAAAAATAAATCCATACAGAAGACTGCCCATTGCATTTCAGCACCAAAACCGGCCCATATTTCCAAACGTGAAAGGTTGGTTGAATTCCCCCAAGTTATTAGATCTCACGCTTCTCAAAATAGAGAGATTGACTCCTCAGCCAGGTGGTGTGGTAAAGTCATCTCTCCGAGGGGTGAGAAAGTTCGAGCTTAGCATGAAACCAGTCTAGAGTTTAAGGTTTGGGAATGAAGCTCTGAAGCACTATATTCTCTCATTAGCCCGACAGTGGAGTCTGCAGGAAAGTAGATTGCCATTTTCGCTGCAGGCAAAGTGAGAGAACATTTGATATTCCCATTTGGCCCGAGCAAACCGTTAAGTTAACTTAGCTAACATGATTTTGCCAAGTAATCCTTGATTTCAATAATATGTGAGTTTGTCTCCAAGTAAGTGATTGCTATATTGGATTTCATTTTCAATATTTGCAATGGTTTTAAAGGCATCGGTGTCAAACTGTTAAAATGCATCCCACTGATTTTGAACTCTTAAATCATTTCACATCAGGATATTTCAAGAAGCAGTAACACAAAAACATGTGTTAGAGGGAAAAGAAGCTTACACCTTTTTGCTTTTGCTCTGAAAGCGTACTATATATATGCAGTATGTGTGTCATCGAGCCTGTAATAACATGGCATTTTAAGTCCCGGTTGAAATTTCCAAAACATATATAGACTCACATTTGTTTTTCATTTAACTAGTGGCTCAGCCTTAGCCACCCAAAACTGGGTTTGGGGTTCCTGCATTACACTTCAGAGAATATAACTCCCTTTTTCTTTTAGGGAAAGCCTGAAAAAAGTGCATCGCATAACGCAAACTCAGTGGACAGCTTAAGTTTCACTCTCGCTGCCCTCAGCATCTTTTCACAGAGTCTTAAGGGGTCACCCAATTTTAATGGTCACTTATTGCCTGTGGAGCAGTTCCCGGTGGAATAAAGGTACCTCAGGACCACCCCAGTGCCTAAACAGCCTCAGGCTCAAGAGCTCAAAATAATACTGGCACTGACGGTGCATACCTGCACTGAAAGATGTTGAGAAATTCTCCTTTTCATTTCTACTTGAGACACTGTAGAAACCGTCATGGGCCTTGAACCTGAAACAGCAGCCCTGAATGATTTATGTCTACAGTGGGGAAATTAAAAAGTGGTCCTTTTTTTGATTTGTGCGGTTCATATCCGCTGATAAGAATATCACAGTTCATGAGACCAGGAGAGGAGCTTGTGCAGAAGACATGCAACACTCATTTCACTTTCCCAGACTGCTCAAATAATAGAGGCACATTCGAGATGAATTGTTATGGCTAGTATGTTTTTGGAAACGAGAACAATAAAGTTATGCCAAAGAACAAGGCCCCTCTTACTCACGTCCAAGAAAATTATGATTTAATATAGTGCAGAGCCATGCCTAAAAGGAATTTAATTAATGAGTAGACAAATGCAATAGGTGGCTCTGTTTTATGTGTGACTTGGACAGTCTCACTACCCGTTTTTTCCACTTCACAGCTTGATCTCATTACATGTACTCCATCCAAATGTCTGTAACAAATGCCAGCAGGTGAGTTCATGCCCTCTCCCTGCCAAACAGATCAAATATACCAACAGAACAAAATATAAGGTGGCTTTCAAATACCTGCAGAGAATAGAAAAGTCAGCTTTACTCACCTCAGCACGCTGTGTTCTGGGCTGGCTTGCGTCTGTCTCAATGGCGTACACATCCACCAGGTAGAGGTCGGAGCCTTGTTCTCGGTCCAGCTCTGCAGCTGTCTGTATCACTCCTGTGTGGCGGCCGATGGTGAAAAGGCGTCCCACCGCTTTTCCACCGCTGCGAACTGCCACGATGAAATACTCCACTTTGGTAGCTGAGCCCCGTGGGCTCGAGGCATCCAGGGAGATGACGTTGGTGCCCGGCGGCTGGCCCTCTTTGAGGATAGTGATGTATTTTGGCTGGGAAAAAACAGGCCCGTCCATCCCTTGGAGGATGATGGTCAGCTCAGTTCTGGAGGTTTTGCGTTCTGTGCCGTGGTCAGTGGCTGACACTGTGAGGGTGTACATGAGTCGAGATGGTACCAGCTGGGAGGCCAGACGAATGTCTCCACTGTACCTGTCCATGATGAAGGTGTTAGCATCCCCTTCCACAAGCTCGTACTCCACTTCCCCGTTGGCCCCCTCATCGGGGTCAAAGGCCACCACTGTTGTCAGGATTGAGCCGATGACTATGTTGGGCTCAGCCACAAGGGCATTTTGGGACACAAAAGTGGGAATATTGTCATTCTGGTCTGTGACCCATATTGTGACATTTTTCAGGGCAAAGCGTCGAAATTCAACTGGAACTGCCTGGTCAGTGGCTTTGATTGTCAGCTCAAACAGGTTTGAAAACTCCCTATCGATTCCTTTGTTAGTGTATATGAGCCCGGTGCTTGGGTCAATGATGAAGTGGTTTCCCCGAGGAATCTGTTGAACAATGGAGTACTCCAGTTCCCCGTTTATGTCTGCATCTGTGTCATGAGCTGTAATCGTCATGACTGAGGCTGAGATTGGAAGATTTTCAGGGATGGATTTAAAAATATCACCAGGTGCAAATATGGGGGGGTTGTCATTAAAATCCCTGACATGAATGACCACGGGAATGGATGAAGAGCGAGGTGGTCTGCCATTATCCTTTGCAGTGATGTTCAGTTTGTAAAGAGACTGAGTTTCAAAGTCCAGCTTTTTAACCAAAAAGATGCTGCCGGTGTTGGGACTGATGCTGAAAGTGCCGTGGTTGTTTGTGGCTGTGATGCTGTACGTTATGTCTGCATTCTGACCAGAGTCTGCATCAGTGGCTGTCACAGAGGCCACCAGCTCCCCAATCCTCATGTTCTCCAGGACATCCACAGACAATGAGGATTTAGGGAAGGAGGGGGAGTTATCATTCTCATCCAGGATGCTAATACTAAGCATGCAGGAGGAGGACAAGGGCACAGCTCCAGAATCGACAGCTATAATTTTCAATGAATAGGAGGATGTAGATTCATAGTCCAGCTTTCCCACTAAAGTAACCTGTCCAGAACTGCTATCTATAGTGAACTGTCCTTCCTCGTTGCCTTCAGGGATGTGATAATGAACTAATCCATTTTTGTTTTCATCCACGTCGGAGGCTGAGACCCGCAGCAGTTGTGTCATGTTTTGAGCTGACTCAGAGATGGAGGCCTGGTAAATGTCTTTCGTGAATTTAGGTGGGTTGTCGTTGATGTCTTGAATGTAAACTTGCACTTTAGCCTGGTCTCTAAGGGGCTTGGGGAGACCCTGGTCTGTCGAGACGACCACAAAGCTGAACACTGCGGCGCCTCTTTGTCTCATGAGTGACTCACGATCAAACTGCAGTGTGCTTGTCAACTCCCCTGTGATGGTGTTCAGCTCAAAGTTGTGCTGCGGAGTCTCAAATGTATATCTGACCTCACTGTTGGGGCCAAAGTCTTTATCCTCAGCAAAAACACGTCCCACAAGTGTACCCCTCTTCTGCTCTTCTTCAAAATGAAACACATAATTGGTGCTGTTAAATAGAGGACGGTTGTCATTCACGTCATCTAGAATCACGCTGACATTGACAGTGGCACTAAGTGGTTCCACAGCCCGGTCTTTGGCCACAACCACCAAGTTATATCTGTCCTGTATCTCTCGGTCCAGTTCTGTTTTGATGTACAACTGCCCATCTGGGAAAATGCCAAACACATCACCTGTGTTGCCACCAGCAATGTCATACATAATCTCCCCATTTAGACCAGAGTCTTTGTCAGTTGCCTCCACTTTGAAAAAGCGGCTGTTGACTGATTCAGACTCCAAGATGATGACCTCATAGGAAAGCTGATCAAACACTGGTGAGTTGTCGTTGACGTCATAAACGCTGATAATGAGGATGAGGCTGGAGGTGTGCTTGGGGACCCCCATGTCTGATGCAATGACCTCGACCTCGTAAGAGCTTGTGGTGACCTCCAGCGGCCCAGTCAGCGTGATGAGGCCGTGCTTCTCATGAATATGAAAAAGGCCTTTTGGGTTTTGTTTGAGGCTATAAACCACCATGCCGTTTGTCCCTTCATCAGGATCTGACGCTTTGGCCTGGAATATGACATGACCTGTGCTCCAGTTTTCCACTGCGCTCACGTGCTCCACAGCGTGAATAAAGTGAGGGGCATTATCGTTTAAGTCCTTCACAGTGATGTTAACAAAGGCCTCTCCTGTGATCTCCCCAGCTCTGGCTACAACTTTCAGCTGATAAAAACCCTGCTCCTCTCTGTCTATCTGGCTGGATGCTGTGATCTGACCTGCGCTGTTCACAGAAAAAAGCCCCCTCTGGTCCCCTGAGGTGATTAGATATGAAATGTTTGTGTTTAAATCTACAGTGGTGGCTGACACAGTGCCAATAACTGTCCCAGTGCCCACATTTTCAAACATGACAAAACTGTACGCTCTCTGGCTGAAGAC
This sequence comes from Naso brachycentron, assembly GCA_029874485.1. Classification (NCBI taxonomy): domain Eukaryota; kingdom Metazoa; phylum Chordata; class Actinopteri; order Acanthuriformes; family Acanthuridae; genus Naso; species Naso brachycentron. The sequence goes on along the minus strand of JAQFJA010000026.1, from coordinate 24,089,244 downwards.
TGGCGGGTTATCCTGTGTGTCTATGACAGTTACAGTTACTATGGCCTGTGTGTGTGAGCGAAGCCCACCACCATCTGCTGCCGTCACCTGCAGCTGGTAAGCAGTTTTCTCCTCTCTATCCAGCGGCACAAGCGTGGTAATTTTCCCTGTGTTGCTATTAATGCGAAATTTGGAAGCATCTCCAGCTGTAATTATATATTTGACTGTGCCATTTCGACCCAGATCAGGGTCTGTAGCTGAAACTGTGGTTACAGAAGAACCTGAGGGCTCGTTCTCTTTCACATTGGCAAAATACTGCACAGGGTAAAAAACAGGCCTATTGTCATTGATATCCCACAGGGTGATGTTAACTTTTCCTACAGAGTGCAAAGCAGGGCTGCCTAAGTCTGCTGCCCGGACGTGGAGTAAGTAGGAGGCGTGATCCTCTCTGTCTAGCTCCACGGCTGTGCTTAATCGCCCTGACATGGCATCCAGGCGAAACAGCTCCTGGACTGAGGCCGGGGTCTCTGCATCAAATGAGAACCGGATAGTTCCATTGGCCCCGAGGTCATCATCTGAGGCAGACAGCACCACCACCTCAGTGCCAGCAGGAGCGTGCTCCACCAGGGACACGTGAAATGTGCTCTGTGTAAATGTGGGCACTTGATCGTTCACATCAGTGATGTTGACTATAAGCTTAGTGTAAGAAATTTTGGGCTGCAGCCCCTGGTCTTTGGCACTTATGTTGAGCACAATTTCAGATGCTATTTCTCGATCCAGCAGAGCGGCGCTGGTAACCAGACCACTGTTTTCACTGATGGAGAACCAACCTAAAGCGTTTCCAGACACCAGGGAGTAGCGCAGATTGGCATTCTGCCCGGAGTCACCATCTGTTGCAGAAACCCCTTTAATGTAGCTGCCTTTTGGTATGTCTTCACTGATATCTACTCTGTACAGTGTTTCCTGGAATATGGGTGGGTGATCATTGATATCATTCACAAAAATAACCAGACTAGCATAGGAGGACCTCGCCATGGGCTTGCCATTGTCTGACACAGAAACAGTCAGGTTGTATGAGGAAATTCTCTCTCTGTCTAACACACTGGCCACTTTGATCAGACTTAAATTGGGCACAGGAGATGTGTGCACTTCAAAGTGTCTCTGCTCGTTGCCTCCTAAGATTGAGACAGATATGTTTCCATTAGCTGTGGGAGAGTCTGAATCTGAAACAGTCAGTAAAGCCACGACGGTGCCAATCTGTGCATTTTCATCAACAGAGGCAAACTTAGAAGTTGTGGGAAAATACCTGAACTTCACTACAGGGTCATTATCATTCACATCTAGAAGTTTAATTGTGGCTTCAGTTCTGCCCGACAGAGAGGGAACCCCATTGTCCACTGCATGTATAGTTAGGGAGTATTCTTTCTTACTCTCAAAATCCAAGCCCTCTTTTATAATGATAGTACCTGCTTTAGGATCAATTTGAAAAGGTGTTCCTTCATCTAAAAAGTACCTGATTTCAGCATTGGCTCCCTCATCCTGATCTGATGCTGTAATCTGCAGAATACTAGAGCCTACAGCTGCATCCTCAAAAACACTGGTTTGATACTGATCTTGCTCAAAAACAGGGGGGTTGTCATTTATGTCTTGAATAGTGACGTTAACTTGCAGGTAGCCAAACTTTTTCGGGTCTCCTTTGTCCTCTACTTCGATCAGGAGTTGATAGAAGGGAGTAACTTCTCTGTCCAAGCCTCCAGTTGAGACAAGGTGCAAGAATGCCCCCTCTCCACTTGGATTGACTGTAATATCCAAGCGAAATTTCCTCTGCTCGTTGCCTTTCACTATTCTGTACGTGGTGTGTTCAACTCCGTTACTTCCAATGTCTGAATCCGTAGCGGTGTCCAGAATCACTTGCCTGCCGCTGCTGGCGTCCTCTTTAAAAGACACTACAATAGACGCGTCTGGAAACACCGGGGAGTTATCATTTATATCCAGAACTACTATCCTGACCTCAGTGGGGTAGGTGGGTTGGCTGGACAGCACCACGACGTTTATGACATCACTTTGCAAAACCTCCCGGTCAATCACCGAGGAGGTGTAAATGACTCCAGTGGTGCCGTTAATTGCAAAAAGTTTGTGGTTCTCGCTGAAGCGGTACGTGAAGCTGGGCTTGGTCTCTATCGTGCCCACGTAGGTGCCGACGGGCTGCTCCTCCAGGACCTGAAACTCTTGACGCACTTGGCTGGATGCTGAGTACCGCAACAGAGTCCATAACATCAGTAAAATCAAATGACACCGGCCTAAGCCCCTACCTGCGAGCGCCATGGTCAGTTAGCCAGTCCACCTTTCTCAGACAGAGTCCATGCCTATGATGCATCAACTTTACTGAGGTTGGACGAGTCACTAAAGCATTGTATTCCAAGGAAAACTCAATGGGAAACCCAGCAACGACTCTCTCCACAGTTACTCAGCTTCCCAAAGTACTCCAAAAGTGCTGCTTTATTATCCTGCGCAGCGCTGCGTTTCGCTGCAACTAAATCCTCTGAATGCAGAAAATGATTCCCAGTTTCATTTCAACTCCTCAAAAAAACATTTTCAAAGCGGAGTCTTACAATCCAATCTAAGACAAAACTTTTAAAAAAAAGTTGCTGGCTCCAGGGAGATGAGTGAGGAAAAGTTTATCCAAAGTTAGAGCGCAGTGAGCGGCGTTGAGCGTGTGCAGGCGGCTGAGCCTACGCACCGTCCCGTGAAATAACGGTGCAGGCGCTTCAGTCATATTGTGCTCAGAGTCCCACTAAGTTAGGACAAAGCTGGAGTTCCACAAACTCCCTCCCATCACGGATCCCATTGGATGGCGCTGCTACTGCCCGCCCTCCCACCGCCTTTCTCCTTCCATTGTGCAGCGCAGCCTGTTGTCCCCGCCTGTAGAAAAGGATGTCAATCAAATTAGACAGGTAATGATGATTTTAATTGGTTCAATAACAGATCATTGTGAGTTTAAACTTTTCTGAATGAGCCCGGGACATGAAGGTCACTCAAAAACCGTCAAGAAAGCGCAGAGATCCTCTGAGAGAGATCCGTTACAAAAGCATAATGGACTATCAGAGAAATATGTAAAATATTCCAGAAAATATCAAGTAAAACTAAGCATTAATGTGGAAAATGACTTCAAAATCATATATGAGTACCACAATGTCCTATTAGGAATGTTATTAAAGCTTTTTAATGATAGGCCTACCCTTAAAATGTTACAACAGTATGCTAAGTCAAGAAAAAACATA
>JAQFJA010000026.1:23888686-23900560 GCA_029874485.1 Naso brachycentron | reverse complement strand
CCAATCTGCATCTTCACTGTTGTGTTCACATACTCATTTTCAACAGATATGATGTTTGTTATGAAGCCATGAGCCCATTGCAAGTTATTGTAAATAGTATTGATGACTTTGAATTCAACCCAAATGTTGCTGGTTAATTACTAACATTCTTCACCAAAAAGCATTTTTGTTAAAGAGTCTCTGGATTAAAGATTTGAACCTTTTGATGTGCAAACTGTCCTTTTAAGATGAGCATACACTGTACGATTTTATCAATCTTGTTTATTATTAAGTCATCTGTGATGTAAAGCCAAAGCTCACGACTTATGTGCTCACACTGTACGTCTGGTTGGCCTCTGTGGACTTTTTTGGCTTTAGAAAATTGTCGATAACGTTTTGTTTGAAAGCTAGGCAGGTAGGAGCAGAAGACGTCAAAGAAAACGAAGAAGAAGAAGAGGAGGAAGTAGAAGAGTAGAAGACATTTGTTTGTTAGCTATACTAATAACAAAGCAATGATGCTCTCGTAAGCGCTGCTCATAATCTGTGCCACCCTGTGTGCCGAAAAAATTTTTAAAAGAAGATACACTGGCGCATATGGACAAGCAGGTGGCTGAGGAGACATGGACAATACATGGGACAGTATGGATTGTTCAATTCACACAGGCGCAGTGAGGAAAAAGGCACTAATGTTGGTGAATCGACTCGTGGCTCTGCTTCAACTGTATGAGATCCTCCACCAAAATTTCTAACATGTCAGAAATTTATCCAGTCATCTGACAACGGGTCGGGAGCAGTCTATTGACCCTCACTCCGAAACAAAAACAGCAAACGACGCGTGACGAAGCTCATGTTGGTCCGACTCCAAAATGAGTTGTGCGTCTTGAAAATCGGGTCATTAACAGGCTCAAATCATACAGCGTAGGCCCAGCCTTAGCAAATCACTCTTACTGTAAACTGACCATTTTAAATGCAAATAAACTAGTCAGTGAAAATCTTGTCCATTACTTACACAGCCCTGTCCTTCCTGTCATTTTATCCATGTTCTTATTTTCTAACATAGAAGAAAATGTGACTTATTTTTTTCTGACTTGATTTTAGTTTTATGGTTTTTGTGAACTTCTGCTGTTTTTTTTAACTTCTTATCTTCCTGAAAAGCCAAATTATATCACAGTTTTAGTTATTATTCAGTGACTTCTTCTCTTTGCCAGAGTTTTTGTCAATTACAACGGCTGCCATAAGTGCACTTGCAGCTCCCATGATGCCTCTGGCTTTTCTCTGGCTCCCCTCAACAGCTGAGCCTCAATGGCCGGGTGAAGGCAGGGAGCTTGAGGGCCGAGGACACAATGGGGCTCTGACAGGCTGCTTTTCTGATGGCCTCATGTGCCTTGTCGGTTGTGATAAGTTGCTTGAATAAAGAAAACAGAGGCACAGCTGAGCATGCTAATAGAGTAATTGTGGCGGGATTTCAAACAGGGGCCGGAAGCCCGCCAGCTCTTTTGGAAAAAAAAAAGTCTTTGCCCTCACCCACAACCCACAGCCCATCCACCTCCTCATCCCCCACACAACATCCCACCTTCCCCTGCACTTAGCTTTGCCAAAGACTTGCAGAGTTATTTTAACCGGTTGATTTCTCAACAAAACCACAAAAAACATCCCCTCCAGCTCCATTAATAATTGCACACCAATATAAAGAAAACGGACAAAAAAAAACCCCCAAAAACCTTTGTATTGACAAGTCCAAAAGTGCAGACAAAACACGACTGTGAACACAGCGCAGCTTTCACACATTAAGAAATCTGTCCTCAGTCCGGAGGCATTTGACAGTTTCATTTCGGCATGGATCCCAGAGGGGCCTGACTGCAGCTGCTTCCATTCTGCTCATCTATTTTGGAGAGAGAAAGCAGGCAGGCAGGCCGGCCTGTCACGGCAGCCATATGAAGTCTGTTGCTTAAAAACAAGCTGGGGTCTAAAGGGTACGTCTCCAGAACAATGAGCATGACCACTTTCTGCTGACCTCCATATTTCAACCCAAGTCTTACATGAACACTACACAGTTTAATCTCATAGTTTATGTCACGCTTGACTGAATGTTTTTATATACACACATTTGCAGGATATGCACAGCAATGACCTACACACTGTGTGAGATGCTGCTTTTAGTGCTGGTATGTATTGTGTTGCTGTGTATTTAAATATACTGGACATGTGATAGAATATCTATCATATAAATAGTTACTCTTGTAAAAAATTATCCCCTCCTTGTTTCTCCGTGTGGTTCCCAGCAAATGCACCACACAGTGATTGCAAAATCGCAACCCAATCACCAGGAATCATTCTGCAAACCGCAGATATGCTGAAACTGAACATTTCTGTATGTTTTTTGGGTTGACACGTTTAGTTTCTGAGGTTAAGGTGAAGTAAGGCTTAGAAATTTGGTTGGAAATTCTTCTATCCTCTCCTTAAAAAACACCTGGTTTGGCTCACCACAAACTCGGCTGGAAAATCTCCCGACGCCTTTTTAAAAACAACCAGTTCAGTTTCCAAAAAACCACGGTTGAATATTCTTCCATCCAGCCACAAAATGTCTTGACGGTTTCTTAAATTTCTCAGTTGTAACTGCTGACCTTGATGTGGTCTGAAAAGTTGGTTTGTTGTTTGGCAGGCGACTCGCCAAGGTGTCACATCCAAACCATCCCATCCTGATGAGAAGGTTCTTTCATTTAGGTTTAATTTGTACCTGGGCTATGTCACGCGAATATGAACTGCTGAAACACTGATATATTACATGTAAAATGTACAAATTCTGTGTCAACCAGCTTAAAAATCAACATGGCAGATTTTTTTTTTCATATGATTTATTTATTTATTTATTTTAATCTGTGTGCATTTAAAGCAGTGTCAGAGAAAAAAATGTTTTTTATTAATTTTTTCAGAATGGCATTTTATCTGTTTTTGCAAATGGACTCTTCGTTCTGCGCCCAAAATTAGCTTTGTTGCCTTCATTAGTTCATTAGTTCAGAATGTGCTTACATGGTGCATTTGCTTGTATTCATTGTTTACTTGAAAATGAATCACCAAGGGTGGTGATTGGATGTGTCAGTTGTGGCCTAGAATATAAAGATCCATACATAGAAGACGCATGATTTAGCATCAATTATCAAGGTGATGAGTGTTGTGAAACAGGACCAGTTTTTTTGCCGTGCTATTTCTGGTCCCTCTCAGATAGTTGGTGTGGACTGAGGCACTGGATTAATGTATGAACAGGGTTGAATTAGCTGTTTTCAGTACATGCTTTCCCGCGTTGCCTGCCGTAAGAGCAACCAGACCCGCCTGACATTTCTTTACGTGAGCAAACAAACATCTCTAAAATGTCGATGGCTTGGGGGGACGGGAAGTCATGTGTGCAGGCTCGGTCCCAAACTGTTGACACAATCTGCGCTCTGTGCCACCTAATTCCCGGATGCCGGCTCATCCTGTCCTCCAAATCTCCCCAAATCCCACGGACAGTGGTTTCTGAGAGGCCCTGTTTACCCTGAGCCCGTCGGCCACGGCAGCCTCAAACCCCCTCCCGCTTTCTCCCGCACAACACAGTCACGCACTCATCAGTTAATGCTGAACATCTGGAGGGATTAGCAATGTCAGGCCAATCAGAGCTGAGCTGACAGATCCCAATGAAATGCCATTCTGCAGCTGCGCTCGGCATTCAAGCGCTTTTCAGATTTCCCATTTCTCCTCCTCTTTCCTTTCCTGTTCCTCCTCTTTCTAGTCATCCTCAGCTCCTTCTCTCCTTTCCTCAATTCCACCTCTCATTCTTTTCTCTTACCTCCTCTTGTGTTCTCCTGTTGAGTGAATCATCTTGCATAAAGTAATAGGGTTGCTTAAATCACACATGAAATTTTGAAGAAGTATTTTTAAAGAATCTGAGTATTAATCCCCTCCCATCCTGTGTTACACGTGTATACATAATCTACAATCTTTTGTGTGAATCTGGTTGAACAAACAGGAAGTTAAACTGGTTATTAGATGGGAGGACAAGTGAAAAAAAGAGACATGCAGAAAGACAGACAAGAGGAGAAGTGAAGTGGGGTCGAGGCACCACCTGCTCCAAATGTTTGCAGCTATAAATCTTTTATGCCCTGGTTGCACTGTGCATGTTGCCGCAAAGATGGATAAACACAAGTCAAAAGTGCAAAGTGAACTTTCTACCCAAATGCTAATGTGAGCAGGTTTTTATGGACCTCAGATTGTTCTGCAGGTGTGAACTGCTACTTTGAGTTGAGGATTTTAGATTTTCTTGGAATCAATTTTTTGGATTATTAAGTATAAAATTTTATTCTTGACCTGAGAAATAGTAGTTTTACAAAATAATCTTACTTCAGTATAAACTCATGGCTACCTCACAGTTTTCATCAGGACATACTGAGGATACTGCATCACCTGGTGATCAAGATGCAGTTAGCTAGTTGTATGAACTCTATGCTCATATGCTCTTTTATTATTTTCTGGTCTGTAAATTTCCCAAATACATTAGCTCTTAACATCTGTCCATAAAGATCCTTTTAAGAACCTACCCACCCACTCTTACAAAAGTTATCAAATTTATTGTAAATTGATGTTTAAGAGCTGTTCTACTTTGTGTATGTCTGAAGTCATTGCATTACTCAATGCAGAACAGCAAGTCCTCTTAGAACCTGTGCAGTTTGACAGTTAACATCTGCAGTTAGGAAAGTCGTTTTGAAAAGTACATTATATAAGCTCAAATGCTAAGGCGGATAAACAATTATATTTTTCCAGATGAGACCCCTCTGACATTCGTCTCCCCCCGCTGGTGATGAAATCGCGTGAGATCAAGTTGCTGGAATGCACCAGCGGTCTCGGTTCTACTGGGACTAATCGGTGGGGTTTGCTGAGCCTCGCATGGACACACGGGGCTCGCATCTGATCCCAAACAGCTGCTAAGCAGACAGGGCCTGCAACAGAATGCCCAATCCGAGCCGTCCGATTGGGCATTCTTTTGGAAAACATTGCTGTGACCCTTAGAGGGTCGCGACCCTGCAGTAAATGTGTTTTGGCATATTTGGTTGGGAAAAGCACCTGTCATCTCGCTGAGTGTTTTTCAGAGTGAGTTATTTTCAGCAAAACAGGCAGCAGAGCTTTGCTGGATGTTCTGATGAATGGTGGACAAAGTTGTAAATTTTTTTGACTCTTTGGAGGGCAAAGCAATTTGTTGATAATATACTGACATTATGAAATAAGATTAGATATTTTCTTAGATTTTAGATGTCAAGACTTGGCATAAATTGTTGTCTTTACCTGATTTTAAAGGCTGAATTACAGTAGAATAGCATATATTATGAACTCATCAAACTGTTCGAGCTGTTTCTGATAATATCACGGTGAAAAGCCCCATTTCTCATCATTAGAATATTGTTCTAATATTGATATGAAGGTGTGGTCAAAATATTGTGAGAATTGGTTTTGTCCTTTTGCCCAGCCCCCTTTTTTTTAACACACCTTAATAACCTGTGAAAGGTAAGCTGATCTAAGAGTTTTGCAAGAGGTTGTATTTGTTTCATGTGTTTAAAACTCATCAAAACACACATGAGAATTCACACACCTGACATAGCAGCATTGAGATTGCAAGCAGACACACATGCAGCTGTGCTTACGTCCTGATCCTGCTCTGTCACTGCCGAGGTTGTGAAACTGTATCCTTTGAAGTGATAATACTGTCGTGAAAGTGTTGATTTCCTGTTGTTGTCATCTGGCAGCCATTTCACATGAACATAATTAGAGAAATTAGCCACCATGTGGAATGTTTTCTCTTGACAGAGTGAGAGGGAAGCCTTCCAGGAGTGCTCTCACTTCCTGATTGAACACACACACACACTCTCTCTCTCTCTTTATCCCTCAGTTTTACAACCACTATCTTTCCTTCTTTGCTTGTCTTTATTCTCCCCTAGATCACACACTATGCATGCGCACGCACGCTAACAGACGCAAAAACCAGAGCTCCCTCCGAACTGGACCAGATGTTTTGCATTAAGAAGCTCTCCCGAAAGCCTCCACTGAAGAGTGCAGTCAGTCTCATTACTCTGCCGTGTTTGGTTCTATCTCACTCTCTTTTGTTCAGACTTCCTCCGTGTCAGACAAGTGAATAGGCTGGTTTCCAACCACCTGTTTTCATGCACATTTCCAACATGCACATAAACAAAACTGAGTACAAAAACAAAACTAAGAAAATAAAAGAATTTTTTTTTTAAGTATCGCAAAAAGGTTTTTGAGCTCAGGTGAGGCTGACAAGGTGGTTTAGCCAGATGCAAAAGGTGACAAAGTGCAACAAACTTATGATATCATGAACATCCACTGAAGCTTCACTGCAGAGGAGAAAAAATAAAAATAAATAGATAAAAGCACAAAATCAACAGATCCATGCCGAAGAGAGTTTAAATTTCCTCAGTAAGACATGAAACAAACACAAATGTCATATTTTCAAATTTTCCACCATGTTTTCTGCATTGTTTTTTACTTTTTGAGATTTGACTGGACTTCATTAATTACATCATCCTGTGGAGTTTTCATTACTACAAGACTTTTAATGTGTTGCAGCTACATTGGAACTACTAATTCAGTCACCAGCAACTGTTTAATAACAGATCCATCATGATTTGAACCCTTTTTTGTAGCAGATGGTCTGTTTTCTATATTTTAATGAACTGATCAAAAGGCATTTGGATGAACCTCCAACATAAGACATAAGAATGTGTCATCCGACAGTGTCTTGCACCTGTCAAAACTTGTCGCAGACGTTGTTTTTATTTGTCCCAGATTTTGTTTGGTTGGCTGGACCGAGCATTTTCTATCATTGCCACAGAGATGAAACAGCGCTCTACTTGCTGAGGAGAAAAAAACAGGCCCGCAAAATGGATGGCTTTGAGGAGCGACTGGCACTACACACTGCTGTGATGACCCAGATGCCAGGATCTGTAGCGCTACAGCTGGTCTCTGTAAAACTCCAACAGGATTACTGTGGGTGTTTTGGTGTTGGATATAGGGTGTAACGACGCAGGAGGTCATTAAAATCATATTTAGACATTCTAAAATACCAAAAGTGCTGCTCCTTGTCCATCTCTCATTTGATTAACCAACACATGTTCCCTTTGCTCCTCTCTACTCCAATTTATTGGACGCACAGACCACAGTCTTTTCCTGCTTCGTCTCCTTCTCCTCCGGAATAAAATTAATTAAATTTAAAATATCTTCTTCCTCTGCCAAATCTAATGTATCAGAGAAACTTGCCATTTTACTGCTGGCTTGGGCTGTGGGACTATGGAGAAGCACTTAGTTGGTTACCATGGAGACCACAGCTTATGCCACAGACGGCGTCTGACACTTTGTTTATGCATAAACACTGTGTTGTCCAACATTTTTTGTAAGATACCTGCAGACACTTGTCTTTTCAGTATAAAACAGCCTTCAGTCAGCAACAGTGTTTACCCTGCAAATTCTTGTCATAGGTAAACACACTCATGTGTCCACTGATGATGTGAATTCTACAGGTTGTTTTGACGTGAAAAGAAATGCATAAAGCAACATGAAGTGTGTCGGTGCCTGCAAGTTTTTGTGGTGTTGTCAGTCCAAAGTTCTGAGCGCTGGGTGGTAATACTGATACAGAGAGGGTCCTTAAATTAGTGCCATCCATCCTCAAAACCCTCCTGCATCTTTTCCCTATTGACTACTGCTGCTCCCCTCCAGCCCTTTACTCCCACTTCCTGATGATGACAGCCAGGTTGCTCTCCTGACATTCCAGCTCTGCCTTCCACTCACCACCACCACGTCCCGTATCCTATCTCATCTCATCTCACTCCTCCCAGCATACCTTTCATTTCTGTATTTTGACAGAGCTTTATTTCAAATGCAAATAGGATTCCTCCACACAGGAATCCTGCTGGTTGATGTGCACCAGTGGGGCTGGATGAGGCTCGAAGGTGAGGCACAGTGGTGGGATCTTAATAGCTTTTTTTCTCCAAAGCCTACAGTTGAAAGGATAATTGTCTAATAGTTTGGCTTCTGATGAAAGCAAAAATTTGAAACAGAATCTATTAATAAAGAATGTTACATCAGCATGTCTCCCAAAAGTTTTTCCTGTGAAAGAAAAACTTCAGAAATCAAACTCAACATGGGTGTGAGTTCATGTTACATGTTAAGATTTTTTTTAATGAAGTCAGACTTTGTTTTTTTTTTTTTTTAAGGTAAAAGGTAAAGCAGCTTTATTGTCATCATACAATGAACTGTACAACGAAATTGTGAGGTTAGAGTGGAGGGTTAGTTCTGAGCCACTGCGACTGAGCGCGCTTCCACATTGTCAACCTAACCTAATGTGCCTAATATGCATGTTTTGATGGTGGGAGGAAACCCACGCAGACACAGGAAGAACATGCTAACTCCACACAGAAAGGCCCTGTTCCATCTGGGAGTCGAACCCAGGACCTTCTTGCTGTGAGGCAACAGTGCGAACCACTAAGCCACTGTGTTGGATATGACTGCAAATGGTAGATTAAATCTTCAGTGACCTAACGGGCAGTTTGGCTTGAAGAAAGCAGTCATTAGTTATACAATAAACTGATTATAAATAATAATCCATAAATAATAATACTCAGACATGCGTATATCAAACAAATAGGCACAGTTTTATGGGTTGATCCCAACATCTCTGTTTTCACCAAAATCATTAGAGCCTCTCAGCCCCTTTTTATTTGTTGTTTGTTAGCTTGTAACTGGCAGAGGCTGACATAGCGTTGCGGTTTGTGCTAATGCAAACCTTCACTCCTGTGTGGATAAATCTGCTTTGCACTGAAAGTTTCGGTTTTCCTGTGATTGGTTTTTGACTTTATGATGTACTGAATCTAGGGTACAATGCCATGTTCCGACACCCCAAACTCACTCAGTCATCCAACAAATGCACCACAGGTCCAACAGCCTGTTATTCCCACAACGCAAAACCCGTTTCTCCGACGCCCCATTGGTTCGACAATACACTTACCGGTTTTAGCCCGTACCCTAAGCCTACCCCTGTTGGTTGTGCTTGGTGACTGCTGTGCCACTTCAGAGCTCAGAATTGGTTTACATGGCTTGTGCCCTCAAAAACGGCACTGCTTCGCCACACTGTATTTAAATTTTCATACCTTAACCATTTCATACCATTTACTTAATAGTAATAGTACTCTGTACTTGTAATGACATGGTTATTAAGGAATTAATCCTTCTCCAATTGCTGTACATACTGCGTGTGTGTCTGTGGATGAAAGTTTTCCCTGAATCAATGAAATGTAAATAATCATGATTTCAATTCCAAGTGAAGGGATCTATGCTAAGGGGACTTACAGGTGGAGGTTAATGGGAGTCAGGACATGGTTTTGGTTAGAAATAGGAGAGCACTTAAGGAGGCTTTCAGCCTCTGAACGTCACTTTTGCTCTAAGGACAAATTGTACTGGAAATATATGGCCCATAAAGTCTGTCAGAGCTCAGTACATGTGTGGCAAAGCATGAAAATGTGCCATAAAAGGAAACCAAAAAAACACAAGGAGAAAATTTGGTTTATGTCTGGTTGTGTGTGCCATGTGTCAGTGAGAAGGAGACAGAGAGTGGGGGCTGCACTGTATGTGCATTTATAATGTATATATGAGCTAGTTTAACAGGCTATCATAATTACAGTGGCAGCAATCACCACTAGGCTCATAGCCACTTAAATCTGGCTGCTGTTGTAAAAGAAACACACCTTAAAAGCATTTCTTTCTTCAATTCATTTCGCCTTCGCTCTATCTTTTTGTGATGTTTTATGACCCATGACCCACTGGAACTTCTAACAAAGCTAATTCTTTCAAGAACAATGTGTCTGCCATATAAAGCACTTAAGCCTGACTTGAATGAAAAGTTTAATTTTGTGTATACACATTTCGTAACAAAGACTTGCTCCATAGCTTTTGAAAACATGCCTCAGCCAGAAGAGGGATTATTCGCACGCAATACTGCAGGTAATCTTCAACACTGCAAGGCACAAATGTGAGGCCAGCCATATATATGATAATATGCTATAAAATGAGCATATTGTGACTTTTTCTGAGCACAAAAAATAAGGAAATGTTACTGTTTTACAAAGTATGCACTTTGGAAAGCTAGCAAACATCAATAATATGCTAGTTTATTTGTCTACGGTGAAAGTTAACTTGACCATGATACTGGATTCATAGTTCCAACTGACATTGTAGCATAAAGTTCGATCCACTTGTGACTTGATCCACTTGGGAGGATCTGTATATTTTTGTCGTACATCATCAGCCTGCATCATCTACTAGCTGGCATTAAATAATCTCAATTTATTCAGTAGGGCAGGCGAAATATAAGTCCTAACCCAGTATAAAAAATAAATCACTACAGGGAGGAATATTAAATCAGAGAGATGGAAATCTCCCCATCCACCTCAGGACTTTGCATGCAGCCTGTAGTCTGAGATAGTTTTTCAACTTCTGGATTTATTATAAAAAATTGTCTAAAATATTTGGAATATCATTATTAATTTAAAGTTTCTATCATTTACTAATTACATATGTATATATATATTTAAAAAATAAATAAAATTATATCTCCTCACCTGACTGACTGTACTATTTAAAAAGCACAGAGCTCAATTTAAACCACCAAATGCAAGATACAACACCTTTTTGAGTTCACCTGCTTGTTACAGGTAACATTTTCATCATAAGTGACCCCATACTTTTTCTTCTGTTACTTAAGGATGCAGACATACTTGACATTGTTTGGGCCTTACTTTCGCTTTGTTTATGTAGCGTCTTAAGGAAGTGACCTGGAACAATTGGCTTAAAATCAACAAGACTTAACACAGATACTTGGAAGTGCTTTACAAAGAGCCCTGGAGAGAAAATGCTTCAGGGCATTACTTCTGCCTGATAGCTGAAACCTTTTTTTAAATGTCACGTACATCACCTGAATTTATCAGACAAACATTTATTGAATAAAAATGGGTATAAATGCTGTCCAGTATAGAGGCTGCAAAACTATATTTGTGTGTGATACAACTGATAATTAATTTAACTAAAGTAAACTAAAAAATACTGACTGCCATTTGACTCTAAAAGTTTTAACAATGGATGTTTTTGGTGGATCAGTGGATTACTGAGCACTCAAAGTAAGGGGGGAAGGTTACGCAGCAGACTAATGCAAAGCTTAAAAATTGTATCGAAAGATGCCGGTGTTGGGTTTCCCATCAGCCTCGGCAGCTAGCGTAAGCCTCTCCTTTTTCCAGTTCATGGGTCAGAGTTCATGCAACAAGGCCTGGGGCCTCTGAAATGAGCTGGCTGCAGAGAGGTGAGGGCGACGGCCTCAGCAGAAAGTGCATGCAAAGGTCGCAGAGGAAGTAGATTGTAATAACTCATACTTTAAAAATTTCATTTGTTTTCAAGTAGTTAATTTGGAGAGTTACTCAATCAGTTGAAACTGTAAATGTTGCATTAGTGTGGAAAAATACCCAATGCCACATGTCTAGTGTTAGAAAGAAATATTATATATGCCATAGAATAAGTCTCAACAAGTCCCAAAGCCATTTTTAGGATCCAGATGTCTTTCATGTTGTGCTCTAGGTGATAAATATGTCCTTAACATGCGATGTGATTGTGATGTGATGATTGAAAAGTAAGGCAAATTTTCATGTAAGCTGACAATAAAGTGTTATCTTATTTTACTTATTATCATTCGAAAGTTGATTGATAAATTCATGACCTAAGGTAAAAGGAGTCAATATTAGAAAACCTTGAACATTTAGGTTTTTTTACATAGATCACTTCTATGTTTACACACTTAATTCAGCAGTGGAGGAA
>JAQFJA010000026.1:23849851-23864352 GCA_029874485.1 Naso brachycentron | reverse complement strand
TTCTCCTTTCAGTTTTCTGGGAATTTGTTGATTTAAATGGTATGTGTTTACATTATTATTATTTGGAGTTTATGTTTTTGAATAAATTCTTTATGAATCGCTTGGCTTGTCTTTTACACAATCAAAAAAATCACACAAGAACTCAAGGTCCATTTGGCAGCTTTTTGTAGAGCTTTTAGTTGCATCTCACAGTCTAGTGGATGGAGTCTACTCACTATAGGGTGGAGTGACAGGTGGGGTAGATGTGAGGATTACAGATTTTAAAAACCCTAAAGGAAAATTAGAATAAAATTAGAGAAGAGGAGAGATGAGACCAGGTGGTTAACTGGAAACGTGACCCCAAAAACTCCCATCACCATTAACCCCCCACAGCCCGCCACTCCCTTGCGCTCCGCCTCAGCATATTCCTCTCTTTCCTATTGAGGATGCATTCCTGGCACACCCCACCCAAGATCACTGTAATGAAAATTCCTGTGCCGATGCCAGAAGGATCCAGTTGCCACTAATCCTTTTGCAGAGCATCACCTGATCCCAAGGCAGGCGGAGGTTAGGTCTGTGGCCTTGCCAATGGTTGGAGGTGCTTGAAACATGGGCAGAGTGTCTCTGTCAGGGTAAGGGGGTTTGGTGACAGTCAATATTGTGGCTTAAAATCCATCTGTTGAGCAACTATTTCATGATCCCCCCCTCCCAATTCACATCCACCTCTGCTTCCTCTTTAATCTTCCATTACCTTTCCCTTGAATTTTTGTCATACGTGATCATCGTCGCACAGCAGGAATTTTTTGTTACTGTTTGCAAGCTAAGGTAGCTATGAGCCATTACGCTGTTTGTAATATTAATATTCAGGTTTAGTCCACTGTTAAACTTGGCGACAATGGGACAGAGGTGAGACTGAGGTGGTTTGGACACCTGCAAATGAGAGACTCAGGATACATCAGAAGAGGGATGTTAGAGATGGAGCTGCCAGGCAAGAAGAGAAGGGGAAGACCAAAGAAGAGGTTTATGGACGCAGTGAAGGAGGACGTGCAGGCAGTCTACAGAGAAAAATGTGGTGGACAAGGAAAGATGTAGACGGATGATCCACTGTGGCGACCCCTAACAGGAGAAGCCAAATAAAGAAGACTCACTTCTTTATTTGGCTAACGTACAGTTAGCCACTCTGAATATGAGTGTTGGCTTGACTCATGAAACTTTAAATCTTACAATGTCAACAACTTTTCAGACTGTTTTCCAGAAGGACTAATGATTCAAACGGTTAAAACTATAACAAACTTGCCACAAAATACAGTTTAATCATTTCCTCTGGCGAAGCCTCCATTGTCTGGGAGCATTTCTATCAAACCGCAGAGAAAAGAAATGTTCCATATGATTTCAGGTCAAACCCACTGAGAGAGCAGAAAAACTTGTGTAATTTTGTATCAGCAAGGCTCAACTGCTCCTATTACAAGAGACTTTTTGAGCAGAAACTTGCAGAGGGAACCTGATCTGCCTGTGTCGACCCAACATTGAACAGAGTAGACTGATACAGGGATCAGTGTGGAAGATGACACTGCTGTTCTCCCTTTAAAAAAAATATTTTTATTTGTTCCTTCTCAGCTTTGCTTTCATCTGTGGGAACTTCCCACAGGCATGGCAGGTTTTTTCTTCCATACCTCCGCTGGCCATAGAGCAGTCAGGGGGTTTAATGCCTTGCTTAAGGACATCTGAGCATTTGTGAGGTTAGCGGGGACCACAATTTACAGTATGCCTGCTGGGTAGTAGCAAGGTTTTGGGTTATATATTTGACATCATTTTAATAGAGAAAAAGAAGAAGAATTAATAAAATGTGTGTGTGTGTGTGAGTCTTGAGTGGAGATACTGGAAATATGGGGGAGGAACTTTTTGTCCTTTCTATCTTGGTGAAATCTTTTCGTTTCAAGTACCAGTGAGAAGATCAGTCACAGTCCATAGTTGTCATGGTGACAATGAGGATCATGGTCCCTAGGATAATTAGGGAAGAAATACATTCACTTGGTTTTCATTGTAATCTATCCAGGCTGTGCACTTTCATGTGCTTGACCACTGTCAGATAATGTCACATTGTGTTTTGCAGCAGAAGATAAGCTTTTGCCAAATAGTTCAGCATTGTTTTGTAGGAGTTAGCATTAGCATTAGCATTCCTGTTGTGTCAACCAGTAAATTTATTGTTATAAATGAGGATATTTTTTCATGCAGTGCTGTTGGAGTTTCATTTCCATCACTTATGACTGAAAGCCAATGGAAAAAAAACAGAGCAGAGCTGTTTTGCGACAGGTGTCAGAGAAAAGATGATCCAGCAGAGTCACAGTGAAGTTTTAAGGCTTATCAGATACCAAAATACTACACAGCAGTTCAGAATACTCTAACACGGGACCTTACAACTCTGGAGTGTTATCATGGCAGGAACCATTTTATTATCTGTCACAGAAATCAAAAGGCAAACTGCAAAATTACAAAGTTCACATTACAAGGTTTTTTTTTTAATCTTGCTGTGCTCAAACATGTTTTCTGGGCCAATACTGTGCAATGCAGTGCTTGCGAAAACTGCTGAGCATGTTTGATTTAACCGACAAATGACGCAGCATTTTTTGTAAGAGCTCTTTTTGCAGCCCATCTATTGCAGAACTGATCACAGAATCATCATGGTCTGGAATGTTTTTGCAGCTTATTAGAGCCTTAATTCATTTCTTATTTATGGATACTTTTTGAAAATGATGACATGGTCTTATAAATCAGTGACAAACTTCAGCTTTGAGAGTGACAAACAATCCGAAAGGAGAGGCACTGGACACACCACAAGATTATAGGCAAAAACACCAATCCCATCCGCAGAGGCCTCAACAGACCAGAATGCAATGCAGCCACAACAGAGGCTGCAATTCAGCAGTGAGTGATGTTTATAACCCACAGCTGGATTCAACAAGTTCAGGCCTGTCCTTGTCAAAGCCATTCTGGAAAACGTAGCAGTAGATAATATCAGTATTTACGGCACATGTATAGAAAGGTTAAAATAAATGGGGGGGTTTAACTACCACAAACATTGGTTAAATAAATGCACAAACTTTGAGTTTCCTTAGGGTCAGTTTTTCCCAGTTTGTTCTAAGTCATATTTTCTCACATTGACTGAGACATTTAACTAAAGGATACTTTGATCTTCTTCCTCGCGGTGTGTTAGTGAATGTTCTTGCTTGGAAATACAGCATATCTGATTTCTGCCCACAGATCCCGATGAGCTGAAACGCGTGTCCCAACTCTTGATTTAAAACAAGCGCGCTGCTAAAATCTTGGAGGAAATCACTAATGAAAACTTGGCAGGAAGCTAACCACCTATATATCACCCTCGCATGAATGTCACATGAGCTTTTAATTTACAGCATTAAAACATGCTACGGCTGCATTACTATTTACCTTTCCATATCCGATAGCCCAGGCCGGTTGCCATGGGGTTTCAGTCATATCCAATCCCGGCCCCTTTGGCACACACTCTTATCTCTGTTTAAATATCCGGTTACTTCCCCCTCTGGTCCAGGCACACAGAGACATGTCATTAAGAGCAGTATCTCTCCCCAGCCCAGGCTTCCTTCCTGTGTGTGTGGTGACGGATTGATTTTCTCCGGTAAGGATCCACTGCAAGAAATATTCATCTAAACAGGTTATTTAATCTTGTGTCGAGTCCTGAAATGGCATTTTTGTTCCTTCCAAGAGGAAAAAAGCTAACAGGAAAAAGAGATGATTTCACTTTTCTACAGTTCTTTCCAGAAAATGTTTCAGCCAAGTGACGTCACCTTGAAATAAGTGGAGCGATCGACCTTGTTATCGCTTTTTCCAAAAAGTTTGTTTCTTTAATAAGTGGAGCTGCACTGTAAAAAGAAATGAAGTTATGTCACACTGCCAGAGTTCTTCATTAAATGAAATGATTTAAAAGTGGAATTAAGTCGTCTCTCACTTCAATCAACCTCAAACCTAAACCATGAAATCTTGAAACTAATTTAAAGTTGGAATCAATATTTTACTGTAATATTGTTTTTTCTTAAGTAGAATTTATGGCAACCATCTGGACCACAGTAAATCAGTGAAAAGGGCACACTCGCTCTCTTTCCTCTGCCACTAAGAGCTGTTGATCAGATTTGTTGTAGCCATTTAGTTGATGGTCAAGGCCATCGTATTGCATCATTACCTCAAATAGTATATATTGGTTGTTCAATGACATTTTAATTGCATATCAAGGGAAATAGGTAGAAACAGCTTTACGAACCAAACATCGAACGCTCTGTCATTTACAGTAGTTTACAAAGACATGATTTTTGCCAACCTATTCTCACACCCAACTCATCATATCAGGCAGCTTTGTCAGGACACCTTGGCCACATTTTTTAATGCAAGAGTGACACCTTTGGTATCTGTTAGCAAGGAACCACCATAAAAACTCATGCATGGTAGTGTTGAACACTCATACAGTAGCAATCACTCCACTTGACAAAATATAAAGACCGTAACAGTCTTTCTTTAAACAGCCACTTGAGGCTGGCTCCAAAAATGAGTCAAACCGCATAGACTCTTACATTAAAATGCCAAACTTTACAGCAGAAATAAACATGTTTACAGCCTGTTATAAAAATGGTTTGTCTTTATTACTGACAGCAGCCTCTATCTGTCTGCTAGGCATCACACAATCTTTGGTAGCAATATGATCAATTATGGCTAACCCTAACCCCAAAAACCAAGATGGCAACAGCCAAAATGCCAAACTCAAGGCTTCAAAACAATAATCAACAAACCAGTGGGTGACATCATGGCAGCTTTCAGCCTCTGCAGCCTGCATTGTGGTAATTTTGTGCCTGTGCATAAACAGAGAAATCATTAAAAGAATACTCAACTAAAATTGTGCTAATTCGTCAGTGTCGGTGACCTGATCAGTAGCTTCACAGCCATTTTACATAGGTACTGATCGAGTATAGAGAGATGAGGACATACTGTAAGTGCACAGTAATTTCATGTTTTGTATACAGCCACCTGAAACACCAATAAATGCCCTCTAGACAATGACTGCATGAAAGTGCCATTATCCCCTACTTATACTTTCAAGTATGGCTGTTTCGAACTGTAACACTTTTGCCCTCCGACCTGTTTGGCTACATAAATTAGTTCTTTTCAAACATACCCTCACCTGAACCACCAGACTTTTGTATGGTATTTACACAGGTTTAGTTTTGCAGAACACTGAACAAAACAGTAAGAACTAGCAAAGACGAAACTTATCAAAGATCTCCAGAAGCGGCACATTTGTTCCGTCTTGACTGGTCTTACTAGCTTGATGCTAGTGTTATTATATGCAAGCATTAGCTTAAAAAAATAGCTCACTCAACCTCATGATTTGAATCAGAGAAGCAGGGAAAATCTCTCTCAAAGAGGTTTTACAACTAAGTAAAATGAAATTACTTCTTAAAACGGACATTTTTTACAGTGGAGTCTTGGGTCTGTGGCTTGGCGTCTGCTCTCCGGAGCAGCCCTTGGTACCCACAAGGGTCAAATCTCCCTGCTCTGTTTCTGAAAGAACAGAGGCTGTTAGGAGAGGCCTACACTCCAGTATCTTTACAAATCAATGGAAGCACTTCCTCTCTCCTTGTCCTCCACATGCACTAAGGACGTATCGATTACACCAGGATACGTAATACATTCCTGTGTTCCTTGACTGCTTGTAAATACGCAGCTTGATGAGGGATTTCTGGTTTAATGTAAAGAGGTCCCTTCTTTGAGGGTCAAAACCTCATTTTGAGAGAGTTCATTTTTCATGCTTTACCAAAACCCCTGGTCATGGCTATTGAGCAATCTTTGTTGCATTGAGAGAAGTGCACAAGAGTTACCCTCGAAATCTGTCCACTGTACAGCTGCAGGGAGTGAACACCCCAGAAAGACACAGCTCTTTATCCTGAGGTATAAAATTTACTTTCAGCACCCCTGCTCTCCCACAGGTTTCGTCATGATCGTGTTACACGTCCTCGGGTGAGAGCCGGGGGGTGGCGACTTTTGCACGTCTTCATCGTAAAAATGTTTGTCCATTGTACAGATGCCCTGAAGTTGAACTCTTAGGGAGGGTAAACAGAGGGGGGTAACGGCTATGCAGGCCTTTCCTTCTCTTTCAGCTGCACTAATGATGTTGTGCCGGACCACAGCTGTTTTTTCGTGGCAGGTGTGCAAGTGGGAGCCACAGCAGACTGCACTCAGCCCGGATCGGAGGAATGCCAAAAACAAGACGGAAGGAGAGGAGACGGGGCGCATAGCAAGGCGGAGAAATGAATATCCACACAAGATACAGCTCCCTGAGCTCCCAGAAAGCTGGATACAATATTCAATTGAGAATTTCCCCTCAACACCTGGCCACCAGCATAAGTAGGATATTGATGTGGGTCCCGCGCCAGAGCCCCACAGCTTGACTCATTTCAAATCCTCTGGCGATTTCATGCGGTATTTAGCCGAAATGCTTGGACAAGAACTTGTCTGGAGTTCTTTCCTGAGACAGAGGACACAGCCAGTATGTCTTGAACGTGCACTCAGCTGGTCTGGGCCACGGGGATAGAAATGGCCCGGGATCATTTCCTGTTTGGAACTCGGACCAGGAGCAGAGGGGGGAAAATACGCACAGAATATTTGCAGTGTGGATTGGATAAGATCACTGGAGATTACTACAAGGCTATAATAAGACTGTATGTGCTGTACTACAGAGATATGTGATTTTTAATCATTGGAGTGTTTCTATTTAAGCTCAGGCCTGTCATCAAGATCTAAAACACAGGTGTTATGTAACTTAGAAGTTCAATCTGGTTCAGATCTCTGTGATTTGTCTGTATTATAGATACTCTGATTAGTCGCTTGTGAATTCAAAATTTAATAACACTGATTCTTACTTCTTTAACTACTGTTTATAGAATTATAATTAGGGACAAATAAAGGCTTAATTGGTACAGAGACCTTGATGCATGTGATCAAAGACTTCCTGTATTGCAGCAGTCAATGAAATGCTTTGCAACATTTGTAATCACTCAGTCCCCCTCCTTTTCCAGCCTGACATGTCCACTCTATCTTGTCTAATAATGCACTAAAGACTAAAAAAGTAAATTTTTGGATATTGCTTTGGGGCAGGACGTGAAACCAGAGTGAGACCTCTGTTCTCCCTCGACTAGCGCCTCTGGCTAATATTAAAGCCGAGGCCATACGTGGTAAATATTAGCTTTTCTCTCCCGTGTTGACAGTGTGTGCTTTTCCACACACACACGGAACAAAGGTCTGCCATATTGTACACCCACCTGGGAACTCAGATGGGACAGAGTGGAGGTAGGTGTTCATTGCTTAACAGTGGTGGCTTTTCATTGTGTGACTTATGATTATGCAGTTGAAAGGCCCCTTCAGACCGGATGTGTAATGTTGATAATGGGAACAGGAGGCTCATTCTGCTGCTGCTGTGGATACGACAGGCAGATAAATGCCCGAAAGTGCAACTCAGCAAGATGCTCATTAGTTAACGTTCTCTCCATCTTTGATGTTCGGTACCCTGTGGTTGGTGTCTTTGGCTGCATGTCATATAAATCATCTGTGAAACTGTTCTGCAGCACTGTGAAGTTTCTTTTTTCTTTTCTTTTCAGGTGGTGATTTAAATTTTGGCAGGTGGTGCCGTATTTTGTTTGATGGTGGCTCTCACTTCTTCACCTAATTCTTCTGTTTATCAGCAGCATAAAAGGATTCACCTCCTGTTTGACTACCCGCCAGATAAGAAACAGCTCGTGTAAAAGAAGATAATTTAAAAGCTTTTTATTATTTGGTTAAAGGCTGAAAACTATGTCACATTTAAGGTGACTGCTAATTTTTTTTTTTTTTAACAGAACTTCCTACATTTCTTAACATGTATTTTTCCTAATCGATCTCTGTGATTAATGTTGTATTTGGAAGGAAAACCGGAATCTAAAATGTCAGATTTATTTATTCATGGCACGGGAAAACTGCATATATGCACAACTGTGAATTGGTGTGGAAGTCTGCTTGTGAATCAGTCAAATAGTGCTTGAAGAGGGCACACTTGTTCAAATTGTCAGTGTCAGAAAAGTGCAAAGCTGTTTTTATCCGACAGTCCAATATTCTTAATTTCCTCTGTTTCGCCCCAACTGTGCCTGTGATGAGGTCATTTGTCTCTGACATTAACCATGTAACATCCATCCAGCTCAAACAAGCACCAGTCAATCAGAGGTACATTGGCTGTTTCTTTCAGACTATTGGGGTTTTAGAACAATGAGCAGTCCTTTACAGATGACTTTCCAGACACAGCACCCCAAATCTCAGCATCAGAGAAGTTTGTGTGGGTGCTTTAGTCACTGTTTGATGATCCTTTATGCATTTCCTTCGCATTTGATGCCTGTGTGCATCAAACATTTTAATCAGAACCATTGGAAAAGAAGGTTGAATTGTTTTTTCCTTTAAAGTAAAAATGTATTGTTTGACTCTCCCTGCGCACACAGCGGTAAACTTAAAAGTGTTTGGCGGACATTAGCTCTGGCCCAGTTAGCTTCAGCTCTTCATCCAACTCTGGCCACACATACACATGCAATGCAAGCCCACAAACACAGAAAATAGCATTCCCTGTCTACTCAGGTGTTTTACTTACCTACCTGAAACACTCTGGCTTGGAAAACAGGGGCAGCTCAGTGAGATTTTTTTTCCCCATAAAATTTAAAAGAGAGACACTTTCCTTAACCAAAGAGTTTTTACATTAAGTGAAACGGTGAGCATTCATTGCTTGGGTGTTAGCAAACACACTGTCCCAGCATGCTCCTTGGCTCAGAGCATATGGAGGGTCACAAGTCGGTTCCTAAAAAGAGCCAAATACCAGCAGCGGAGGCCCCATCATAATGGCAGTGCCTCCCCTCTTCCTCTCTTCCCCCAACCACCTTCCCTTACCCTCCCTCCACCTCCTACTTCCACTCCCCCCTCTACCTCCTTCTCTTCCCTCTTTGGCCTGCCAGTGTGGTTTGCCTTGGCTGACTGATAATAAGAGACACAAAAATCCTCTTACCCCCCCCCCTCCTTTTCTCTCCACTGAAATGAGTCACTTCCTTGCCAGGGCCTCGGTTGCTGGACCGCTGCCAGGAGATACCCTGCTATTTATTGCCCGTTTCCACCCCAGAAGAGGGGAGTCTGGGAAGGCGTTTTCAGAGGAGTCTACACACACACACTGAAACCCTCAGGGTGCATCCACACACATACAAATACACTAACACATCCACACAAAGACACGCAAGAGAAAAGCCAAGCATGCTCAGGCACAAACACACACACACACACACACTTCCTGGCCTGGTTTTAAGCATCCGACAGGACCCAGAACACGTTCTCCTTGGATTCCACGATTGATGTTTGCGTTCCTCCCCCAAGCTGCGCGCCGGCCTGCCTTTAAGGTCTCCGTTTTCCGTGACGTCCCTCCGGGAGTCGGGAGATTTATGTTCCTTTGCCGGCATTTTTCAGGAGGAAACTGCCTCATTTTTTCTGACCACACATGCGACGCACAAACACAAGCTGTGGGGAGGTGCACAAACAGTCTCTCATGATAAAAACAGATATGGCCGGAGCTATAGCACGGCTGTAGCAAGCAGAAAGTATGCATAATTTTTTGCACAGATGTTTCTTGCACAGAGGCCATCTTTCATGACTGTATCAAATATGCATAAAGTCGATGATACGACGGTGGCATTAATCTGCAGCTGTGCACAAGATCAAATTCAGTCTTCATACTGAAAGAACTGTGCAAAGCGCTGAACTCTTGCGCATACATGGAACATGCTAACCTCAAGGTCAATTCATCCATTCATGCAGAGCACACACTTTCAGACACACATGCACTTAACGCTCATAGTCCCATACAACCACATACACAAAGTCTCACACACAGGATCCTTGTGAATCCAAAACATTCCTTTCAGCTCAAGTTCAGGCACATCCCCCTAATAGAGGGGTTTGCACTTTTATTCATGGGCCCTTCTTTGGAATATGGCTGCTTTATAACTATCAGCACTTGTCGGGCCTTTTTTTCAATACACTACATTGTCCTTCCAGCATTGCTATGGAACGCAGAGGATTGTGATTTAAATGGCTTTTGAGTACTCCTAATCCACCGGAGGCACATAAGTCACACAAAGGTAGCTCCGAAAGGCCGGGCGAATTCCACCAAGCAAAGAGGAAGTCTTAAATCCCAAGCTTCGCCTAAATACCACGGAGGTGACTTATTAATGGAATGATTTTGACTTGTGTGTATAGATGGTCCTTGATCGAGTGTGATGGGCTCAGGTGGCTGGAAATAACACTAATGCAGGCTGACAATGGATGTGGACAAATAGACATTCTTTGGTCCTCTTTGGTATTGTCCAGGGTGAAAGAGGAGGAAAGGTGATTCTAGTCCACTGGCAGAAACGGCCACTTTAGGGACAAAGAAACTCTGTTGTGTGTGTGTGTGTGTGTGCGTGTGCGTGTGTGTGTCTGTGTACATTTCAGATTTAGTGCATTGATACACAAGTACATTTTAGTCAGATGGTGTGTATTTAAATTACTGAAATATGCCATCCTTATGTACTTTGTATCTTTAATATGTTTTTATAATCAGTATTGTCTGTCCTTATTAGTCAACTGCTTTATAAACTGCATAAATTGTATTCTGTCAGGTGAGATATTTTTGCAGACTTTTTGCACCTCTACACAACATGCACATGTTCATTATGCTGTTACATACACACACAGAGAGAAGACTATTTCTCACTGTGGAAAGTTTATAATCACACACTCTCAGAACAATTTCAACAATCTTTGTTTGACATCATTATATTTTGGCAACCTGATGTGGCTCAAGGAATGTGGACTCACTCAAAGCCTTTCTGCATAGCGTTATTGGTCAGCTGTCTGAAGCCTCCTGTCCAAAGATAACATCCAAAATTATGTGAATATGAAAAAATACAAATGCACCCATTGTAGAAATTTTATAATGTTGCAACACATATGCAAGTTAGGAAGGAGTAAACTGTGACATATAATGACAGGGAAGAGATTTATGATGATATGACGAAAATGCTTTTACCAGAAATACAGACAGATGTTCCAAGAGGATGGATTACATGAATGACTGACTGCTTTGAAAAAAAATAAAAAAGAGCATAATGTGATGTTGCTTCCAACCACTTGTCAGTACACTGCTGCACTGCATAGACCTGTTTCAGGAAGCTTTGGCAAAAACTTTTTATGCGACTTGCTTTAACTTCGCCCCAGATAGGCGGAGTTTGCCACAAACAGGACAATGCACTGACTGTCAGGAAGATTTTACAACAAATTGAAAGACAAATTTACATGATTGACAGCTTTGCCGACAAAATCTGAACCGTCCTGTGATATGGGCAAACCCAAAAAAGAAGTGGTTGGATGTTTTACTGCAAACGAGCATCTAAATTTAGTCCCCTTGAGAATCCTTTTCCCTTTCCTCTCTGTCCTCCTTGAGGCTTAATATCTTAGAAGAAGCAGAGCTTTGTGCCGTATGTTTCTTAAGAGAAAACAAGCTTCTCCAGCTTTCCAGTCAATCATCCAAAGAGTAGGTTCGGCTACGCTCTGCTGTGGTGCTTTAACCCGCTTTGACCTGTTCTGGAGCTGCAGGCTGGTACACTGATCAGAGAGATCATTCTTCATGTGGAAGGCCTCGGTTCATTCCCCAGTGACCCTGAGCAGTAACCCTGCTGGAGTGCATTTGAGCAGAGAAATTCATACCTACTCCAGAGCTGCTGTTCTGTACCTACTCAATATGGACATGCAACTATGTTGAACTACAGACACAGAATTATAGAACTACAACTTATAATGTTATTTCACAGTCTTATTACTGAATAGGCAACCACTTACAGAGCAGCAAAAAGAATCTGCTGAGAGTCGTTGCACAATTTCCTTTACTTCACTCTCAGCCATCTCCATCAGCATCAGAAGCAAGAGGGGGAAAACAACAGCAGCCAGTCACAGTTCTTGCACTCCCCACATGGTATCTGCACTGACGCCAGAGCCCCAGCTTGTACATTTTTGAGGAGATCGTAAGGCTCAGTCGCAGTCGGCGTGCCACAACCCCAAAAAGCACAAGCATAAATCTAGTTTTACCATACACATTCTAAAATAGTTGTGAATTTTCAACTCTGCCCCTGTATTTATGTCACATTTTTGTTTCCATGTTTACTTTTCAGTTTATCTTTTATTTTCGTATCTTTTTTGTTTAGTTTTTTTTCTTTTTGAAGTTTGTGTGGTCTAGTTTATTTAATTTTATCACATGTCAGTATGGTGCTTTCATTGTAGTGAATATTCTAAGTTTTAAATTAGCTAGAAAAAAATGAAATCAATGCTTTACACTTTTTCAGCCCTCTCATTTCAATAAATAGCTACAAAATCCAATATAAATGGTACAAGGCGTCCTGTGGCATGCCGGACCAAGTGTGTGCATTAAGTACGGGATACATTGGATTTAGTTACTTTTTAGCCAAAATAAAGGTGTTTAGGAATAACTGAGCCTACGACACTGTAAAGAAGACTTGGATTTTACCACACAAAGCTTTTGAGATTTTTGGGTTGAAACTATATCTCCATAGACTGCCAGCAAAAGCAGCTAAAGTGAGTGGCTCACATTATTGAAAAAAATGTTTTTACCCTGGAATAAAAAATATATACATTCTTCAGTTCAAGACATGTAAGGGTGAGTAATTAATACGCAAAAAATGGTTTTGCTGCAAAATATCGCTTTAACATCATCTCCATAATTCATATAGCTGGCACTACATTTTATATCAAATACTTGAGAGAAATGTATAAAGGAGGCAAAATACTGTGTATAAAGGAATGGAAAATGATGAGAAAGGGGAAGAAGGGGAGGAGAGGGGAGGAGAGGGGAAGGGAAAAACAAATGTGAGTAGAGTGACAGCAGGGATGGTGCAGGTGGAAGTTTGGGGTTAAAGAGGAAGTACATGAAATTTATTCTGCACTTTTTTTTTCACTTATGGAAGCCATCAAAGCCAACTTCCTTTCCTTGAGATAAGATCAGTGAATGAAAGCTACTCCGGGGGATAGAGGGGGTTAATATGCCGGCTGAACTGAGAGTAACTCGGCACTAACAGCACCATGGTTTTTTTTTTTTCTTCAGCTTGTCCTGAGGCCCAGAATGATCCACTGCTGAAAGGAGCTCAGAACATCTCCATGGTTACAGAGAGAGGCGTTAGTGTGACGGAGGCCTGAGACGACTGAAGACTAGTTTGGCGATGAATGAATGATTTACGTGTATATTTGCTTCACCTCTGAAAAAAATAAGTTTATATGTTTCATGCGTGATTTTTTTTTTCTACCTATTGTAAAAACTTATCTCTGTCTACTTTTTATTTTTTAAATATGTGAACACAGGAAACAGTGATATGTTTTTGTGTTCTTGGAATTTCATAAAACTGAAGTTTAGTCTCGCCAAAATAAAAAGATGAACATAATGTGCAAAAGCCAGCAGAGCACTCACTCAGTGTTGTTTAGTACAGATTTCTGGGTTCTGGTTGAGTCTAATTACCTTCATCCAGAGTTTTACATGGATAAACATGGCAGGTCAGATCTAACAAGGACTTCATCATATCTGTAAGAAGTGATTAGAGACGCTGTCCGTTACAGCTCCATTGTTTGGGGGTTTTTTTTATAAAGGTCGAGTCGTTGAATGTAAACGTCATGTCTCGTGCAAACAAAGAGCATGTTGTTTAGTCAGACGGACGGTCTGCTGTTCAGTAATAAACAGGTCAAATGTGATGAGCTGCATCACCACCTGCAGGACTGAGTCCCCCTGCAGGGACCTCGAAGACAGAATGGAAAGCATAAACACCCACTGAGCCTCTGTGATGTTTTTCAAGTGCTTAACTGCTCAATCTCTCTTAAAATAATTACACCTGAAAGGCAGAGATCCATCACAACTGCCCCAGTCTGGAAATTGCCCTCAGATGGGTACACACACACACACACATACACACACAAAGGCATAGAGAGCAAGAGGCAACATTTGTAAACTATTACAACTCAGCTTTTTTCCTCTCCTCTTCTCCTTCCTGCTCTGCCATTTCTTTTCCTTCATAAACCTTTGCTCAGCAGATGATGATTATGATGTACGATGTGGACAGCTGACACAAGAATGACTAATTTTTTAACTGTGAGTGTGTTTGTGTGTGTTGTACGTGTTTTGCACGGAGTGAATGCAAGGACGGCAAATGTGCAGGATTTTATTTGAACATTGTTTTTAATATTCAGTTGTGACGTTAGCACTGACCAAACCTTAATGGTTTTAGTATCGGAATTTGTATCAGTTTTAGCATTAGTAATAAGTGATTACTTAAAAGTAGAGTAGCAACAAAGAAGCTTTAAAGTCTTGTTTATTTTCTGCACAAACATTACATAAGTAACATAAA
>JAQFJA010000026.1:23643736-23661103 GCA_029874485.1 Naso brachycentron | reverse complement strand
CTGTAAATGTGGGTAGTCTGAAAGTAATTTTTTTAAAGTGATGGAAAACATTTGTGGATTGTCTGTTGCACTTTTGTAGAACTAATTAGCTTGAGAAATAGCTGCTGTCTAGCAATTCTTTTAATGCATGTGTGTGAGAGAAGGAACGACAGAAGGAGAGAGAGTTTGAGTTTATTTAAAAACAGAACTTACATTGATGCAGGCTCTCAATGCTCATACAGTGTCTGTTCATATTCCTCCTTTTACATTGCAGTCTCAGGTTCAGGGTTCATACAAAACCATGATAGTCTGGAAAGTGCTCAGTTTTATGTATGTTTTCAAGCAAAGAAAAATGCTTGAACTCATGAATTCCTTGAACATACGTGAACATAATCTGGTGTTAAGCACTTATCTACATTTATACAATATTATGTGGTTTATTTAATATCTGAAGTGAAAAAGTCTTGTTCTCATATTTGTTTGTTGTCTCCTAGCATTAAAATTAGCAAATAAATATTTTCAAAACAATCAAGGGACGAAATGAAAAGCTGGTAAAACAAGTTGGCAGTATACATTGATTACTGTTAGAATTTTTATTTTTTGTGCTTGCATTTTAACACAATTTAGATTTGATCATAAAGGTTTGGAGAGTCTGGAAATATCTGGTTTGGGTTCACTGAGAGTGCTTAAAAAGTGCTTGAATTGTACTTCAGAAGGTGTACCTCTGTGGTAAATGTTTCACCACTTGTTTTTAAAATCATACAGGAAAGAACTCAAACTTGGTGATAGAGAGTATTTTTAGTAAAACACAAGTTTCCGATGTTGAACCTTTGCATAGAATGTGAACTAGAACATTGTGCAACATGTGTAGGAGCCAACGTTTCTGTCCACTGGCTGTGGTAGATTTTTTCCAGAATGTTTTTTCAGTCAAAAACAAAGAACAACCGTTGATCACCCAGAGAGGAGAACCACAGAAAAAGTTTCTTGAATGTACTTCTGTCACACTTTGCCACCATATGCTTGTTCCTCTACTGTCATCTCCAAGTTCCCTCTATGTTGTCACTTCCTTGCATGTGATTTTAAAAAATACACTGCATTGTTGTTGTTTTTGGTTTGTTATTTCCAAAGAACTTTGACAAAAAGATGCTTCAAGTGACTGATGTTGGTCAGAGTGAGAGTAAGGGTTTTTCCTTGCCTGTCACATGTGACAAATGAAGCATGTCTTTCAGTGCTTGATTCATTTTCAACTTTTTCGGTCTGAACTGCAGTCGACTTTGTTTCTTATCCTTTTAGGAAATGATAGACGAGGCAGACCGGGACGGAGACGGCGAGGTCAACGAGCAGGAGTTCTTGAGGATTATGAAGAAGACCAATCTTTACTGAACTTGGTGGTTGTTGTAGTTTTGATTTGGGACCTTTTTTAAGAGTTGCCTTTGATTTTGTCACTACAGTTTATATAGTACCTTTTTGGAGACATAGGCAGATTTGTTTAGTGTTTAAATAAATATTTTAACATACTCTATCTTTGCACATATTTTCTACGATGCAAGAAAAATAAATATATTTCCTCATAATTCCTTTGTCTGTTTACTTTTACATATACCTTAGTTTGTCTGTCAGGTTTGCACGAGTTGCATAAACATAGTGTTAAATTATATCGTGCATTTAAGGAGCACTCTAAATCCTGGGCTGTACCTGTAGTAGTGTAAGAGTTGTGGTCTTCAAAATCTCACAGAGGTTAATTTAAATATGTTGTTTGCTGCTGTGTTCTGCACAGCGGTGCATGTCAAACATGGTCAGATGCCAAAGAGCAGACAGTGAAAGTCATATGACTAAGTTGATGTTGATTAACCAGAAATATATCACTGTAGATGACAAGTGTGAATTTGAGATGAGTAACTCAGTAAAAGTCACTCTCACTTCATGATTTGACATACTGAACCAAGTCATACGGTAGTCAGAAGAACATACACTGTCTGATCATCTTATAGGAAAGACGCTCCTACTGATTAATTGTAATATACAGCGGAAGTCTGGTTTTGACCAAAATACAATACCTTGTTAAAATAAACAGGATACTGCAGTGACGTGTTTTCCGAGCCGTCAGACAGCTGTGTATTTTTTTGAGGATGCTGCCACTGATTGTGAAAGTTATGATAACCTGTTTTTAGACGGCGAAGGAACATCAGGTGGAAAATATGAAAAGTGTTGTCCCGAGATGAGTTATCCGCTTCATGATATACATGCCATAAATTAAATGTTAACAAATTGAAAACAGTGCCAGAAAGTAATAAATACGCTCCAAGAATCCCATATCTTTCAAGAGTTTTTGCTTTTGGAGCATGTGATTCTTACAGTAATTAACATTTCTCTAAATTGACAGTCATGGCTTCATGCCTTTTGTTTTAATGAGAACATTTTCATCAGTTCGTGCCAAATTTAAGTTTCATCATATCAAATTTCTGTGAAGTTCTTTGATTTTGTGCATCTGTTGAGCCAGAACTTAGCATGGATACAGATGAGCCAAAGCAAGAGGCCAGAATTTCAAAGGTTTATTTTATGTTACCGCCTCTGACTCAAATCCATCCGCATTCTCCGAGTTCAAAGCGACACTAGATACCAGGTGAGAGCTAAAAACAGAGCTGAAACTTGCTCTAAGTGGACACAGAGGGTACAAACGATCACCTTTATGAATAGTATGGTTGTCCTTTTAAGGCATTATGGCACCATCGTTCACTGTCTTAGAATTTGACCTCATAATTCAGTGTGCAGCCTTAAAATATTATTTTTGAATTATAGAGCCGTCATTCAAAAACCACCATTAGATAGACAGATAGATTGATGTACAAATACAGAGTACAAATACTTCATACTGTACTTCAGTATTATTTTTTAGGTATTTGTACTTTACTTTTTCTTCCTATATTTGAACATAAATAACAGTACTTCTGTAGTTTCCACTCCTTACATTTTCAAAACAGACTCGTACTTGGGACACTTTACCAACAGCTCAAATAAATCCTACTGATGTACCTTTAAGTTACTAGTCTTTGCATTATATTAATACGACGTGAGGTTCACTTAGGTTTGCATTTAGAAATGTCCCTCAGAAGGATACTTTTTACTTTTATACTCTTAGTACATTTCAGAACCTGTACTTTACTACTTGGGAAAAGAGGTGAAGTCAGACCTTTTTTTACCAGTCTTTTTTTTTTTTTGCACAAGTATCTATACTTCAACAAAAGTAAAGAATGTAAGTACTTTTGCTACCAGCGTAGTTTTAAAACAAGACAAAAAGTGAACACTGGCCTGCTTTCAAACCAACTGCATGCATAATGAGAGGAGTTATAAAATCTGATAGTCGTCAGGAGGTTGGAGTTCTTCAGGCGTTCTGCTAAGGTCACCTTTTAAAACCTTAAATGTTTAAACATGAAGACATTTAAGACTCATCAGTTTAACATTTAACTGCATGGAGCAGTTACTTTGGAGTAGGTGTTGTGCAAACGGTGGATGTTTGATTTAAAAGCAAAACTTTCCAATTGGAGTTGCATGTTTTTGCACAGTGGCAGTTTCATGGCCTTTAATATCTCCACGGCCCCCCAGCTGAGTGTTATTCCCCTGCTGCTGTGGTTAACAGTGTACACATCTCACCGTCTGTTCAATACTCCCACTGCTCCGCTGCTCTTCTGTTTTTCCCATAAAATGAACAATTTCCAAAACAAAGCACTGCGAGTCTGTTTGCTGCTGGTAAAAGATGATTATTATTTAACTCTTAAAGGTCAGGAATGTGTCACCATTATGTAGGCAATCTATTTTCACAAGCCCCCTTTTAGTAAGACACGCTGAAGACAAATAAGCGTCATTGTGCTCAGAAGAAGCAAAGAGTAACTGCACCAGTGGTATGTTTGCTTTTTAATCTCACTTAAAGCTACATCATTGATTTAGAAATGGGATTGATTGTTTTACATTAAACAATGTTCTTTTAATGTTATGTGGTGAGGCAATGAGTGTTTCTAAGATTCCCATTTTAAGTCAGCTATGTTTTCTATAGTCAATGTAATCTAAACACTGTTTTTTAGGCTTTTTATACTTGATTTCATTGTGTTTATGTGCCACATATGTTAGCATGCTTTGCTAGCATCTCCTTTTTATTCCAATACAATGTAGGGCAACTTGTAAAATGAACCTTTATAACCACTGAGCTAAAATCCACAATGACTCTAAAGCTGCTGCCATGTGTACAGATGATGCTCACAGAGAAGGGTGTCGCTTCATATCTTTTCTAATCCTCATTCTCGTCCCTTTTATTTGGATTTGTCTTACATTTGCACACCTGACTCACACTTTCCGCCCTTTAACAAATCACCGTTATACATTTGATCAGATCAGGTGTGCGCGGCTCCGGGGGGGGGTTGGCTCAGTCATCATGGAGCATTTGAGAACCACATTAGCTCACCAGTATTTTGCTGCATCACCAGAGTACATCTCTGAGGTTTTGGTGCAAGGAGCCAAAATTAGATATTCCAGTAAGGAAAGAAAGAAAGAAAACAATCACTTAAAAAAAGGCTGTAATTTTCATTCCAATAAGACATTTCAACTCATATTATGTTATCTGTACGTACATGCACGGTGTCACACAGAACAGAATTAACTTGTGAGATGCTCATAAAAAGAAACTGACCCCGTCGACTCAATGCAACGATATAGCTGGATGTGGAAGCTCGTATTCTACAATAAAACCTGAAAATAAGTAAAGCAGCAAATCAGTCATGTCGAGCTGCCATTCGTTCCTAAAATCCAGTTACTTTGGGCTGGTGAGAATCTAATTTAAATAACTCAGTCATTTTATAAGTTACTTGTATTGTGGTTCATCAGGATTTAAATCAGCCAGCAGCTGCAGTTGCAGCTCACAGTTAGCTGCACCAAATTCTGTAGAATATTTTTGATAAAATTGTTTAATGCGTCATGTGAGAACAATTTACCGCAGGGCATTTCATCTTACATTGTTTTAAATGAGATGCAAAAAGTATCGCTTCCTCTTCAGCAAGATTTTAACGTCTGATTGCATGCAGCTCTAATGTCAGTCAGTCCTCAGTTTTAGCTGATTCAAAATAAGAAGATAAACTGTACAAAAGGATGTTCAGAAGTTCTGTTTGCTTTGCTGAATGGCATGTTAGAGGGATTATTTACACATAATCAGGCCTAATAAACCAGCGCAACAAAGTGAATTTTCACATGCTTGTGTAGATTAACAAAAGGAACTGTGGGTGTGATCACAGATTCAGATGACATGTTAAACAGAGCTGTTTTCCTCTGAGGTTTTACAGGTTACTTCGATGCATCACTGAATATCTGCCGTCAGTTCAGCACTTTTTGTGCATTCTAATGACTATTAATTAAAGACTGATGAATAATTTGGAAAATCAAGTCATAACGGAATAAAAAGAAAAAAAAATCGATTTGCTTTTTGATAGTCACTCTGGTTGGAATTTAAACATGAGCTGTACCGCAATTTTTTTTTTTTTTGTCTTTAAAGAGACTTTATTCAAAATAATCTGAGCAACAGTTAAAACCAGGTTTATGTCACTGCACATTTACTTTTACTTATTGCAGCAGGCAAAGGCTGGTGATAGATTTCTATCCTGCAGGATTTTATTTTTAACAATTATGAGTATGATCTTTGAATTCTGGATTGATAACTGTTAAAAAAATGAACAGTATGTAACATAATAAACAAGCTGTGTCATTACTGCTGCAGTGCCGGTGGAGAGGACCAAAACAGGCGATCCCCCACCCACAACCTGTATGTGCTCTTCCTGTACACTTACGGTAATATCAAGCACGCTCACTTTCCTCAGTCACTGAAAATCACCTTCATTTGGCCTCGTTGCAGCTCTGCAAATGTTTGTTAAAAAACAGACGATCTAGGAAGGATGTGTGTTAAGCAGACTTTCATTTTAGTTTCAATATGGAAACTATATGTGTAACTATAAACTATAAACTTTCAACCTCGCACCGACGTACCAACTCGCCCAGGAAATGCCAACTGTTCACGGAGGGGAGACCGCAGTGTAGGAAATCATACTACAGCAAGTGGGAGTAGGAAGTAAACTACAAAAATAAAAAATCCAAACAAATATACCTGATGGTGTAATTGTTTAAAATGTTCATGGTGGCTCTTTTAAATGAGTTTTACCTCATGCTTTCACTGAAGTCTCAACAGTAAAAGAAAGAAAAGAAAGATGACTAATATTTCTTTTAAGCCACCCACCCACAAACACACACAAATGACAAACTTCACAGCATCAGTGCGCTTTGTCTTTCAGAAATGCATTTTATTTGGATTTAAAAGGTGCAATGTTCTACTGTCACAGCCTAACATGAGCACTGTGGTTCTAATCATATTTGGAATATGGTGTTTACATGAAACAGGAGAAAAATGATTATTCATATCTCTGCATACATGATCATGACAGTTCCGGGGTTCATCGGCCTGCAGGTGTGTCTCAATTCCTCACTTTTCCCACCCAATACAGAAAGTTCAAAATAACAGAACTGAAGTGTTTATATCACATCACAACAGAAGCTCTTTACACGTGCATAATGTAATAAGGATACTCACACAGTCTAAACAGTCTGTTCCGAGAAAACAAAACAAAATGACATCATCACAATATGACCAAGAGAGAACTTCAAGTCAAAACAAAACAAATAAAATCATATTGATGAGCAAACACTGTGGCTGAGACAAGTGCACTGATAACAGAAGCTGCGTAATAGTGAAAAACAGTGGAGTGGAAAACTAAATAATGACACATACTAATATCAGGTCTGTAATTTATCATCTTCGTGAAAGAGATCTGCTCTCAAAAAAAAGTCTACGAAACCTGAGATTCGACTTTGTTTTGCTATATTTTTACAATTACTTTGTTATTCTGTCAAAGATAGTAACATAAATCTACATTTTCTCTTAATAAATTTCTTTATTTAGTAAAAATCTTCATTTGTCATAGTAAAAACAAACATTATCATTTAACACTGTTTCTTAAGAAGAGGTATAAAGTCATAACAGACACGTTTTACATGTATCACATCAATATTTTAACAAAACACACCAAAGTGACATGTTTCGGATTAATGTCGGCCTGTATGAGGTGACTTTTCTCATCAGGAGGTCAGATGGGACAGTCATGTCGTTACACCTCAGGAAGATGGTTGCCAAGAAGCACATCAGTGTTTGTGACCACATCAAGTTCCACTGATATTTTTTAGCCGTATTTGTAGCGGAAAAAAAGAGGTAATTTAAGCAAAAAAAAAAAAAAGACCTTTCCTAATCTAAGAAAATTGAATTTGTGCCTAAACCTAACTAGACCTTAAACACACAAATGTTCATTTCCAAATTTAAAAGTTCAGAAGTTTTAACACATCTTTGGTTTTCAGAAACGTATAATGCCAACATCAATCAAGGCACAGGGTTACACAAAGCGGTGAACTCTGGGGTTAAAAAAAACAAACAAACAAACAAAAAAAACAACAAGCTGACAGCAAGTCGAGTCTGGTCAGATTTATTTACATAGCACATTTAAAAAAAACATTATACTGACCAAAGTGCTTTACAATTAAGGGAAAAATAAGAGCAGTTCCTGGAATGGCCGCTTGAGTTTGGCTCCAAGCAAGTCAATCACCACAGAGTTTCAAGTAAATTAAAATTATTCAGTAGGCAAATGACAAATTTAAAAAAAAAATCATGTAATGTTAAATAACTTTTTTTTTTTTTTTAATTACATATTTCTGAGTTTAAACATTGTTGGAAACAGTTAGGATAATGTAAGTAGGCAACTCCACATAAAAATCTCACAAAGGTAGGGTAATTTTCTTACATTTCAATGTGGAAATGTACCATATTGCTTTTTTTTCATTAGTAATTTTTTTAAAGATCTTACACCCTTTGACTTCCATCTGCCAGTTGTCAGCAGCCTCACCTAAAGTCACACTTTTTGCACTGCGTTTAACACCCTGGCTGACCACAAGCAGCAGCTCTCACTGTGACGTGTTCACCTCTAAGCTTTCATCATTACCAAAAATAAACCAAGCACTAACACTGCACAAATTTTACGGAAAAAGCCTCAGCTTTTGAATGCAAATGAGACATATGTGTGATTACATTTCCCCAGGGTGAATGTGTGAAGAGAATAACGGCTACATGGTTAAACGGCTCAAGGGTCATGATCATACATAAACATCTGGTTCCAATATCTTAAAAAGCCGACATATTCTAAAGCGTTTGTCAGTTTTAACTAAAGTCTTGTTAACGTTTAACTGGAACAAAATTATTAACCCACTAATACGCCATTATGGAGAACAAGTATTTGGCTTGCGTTTCTCCTGCTAAACACTTTACCTTGGTCTTTTTTGCTGATTCCGTAATGTATTACAGAGAACCCTCTAAGCTGAAAATGTTAATGAGTTGTAAAGTGTATTTTGGTCCAGATGCTCTCCGGGTCTTTCAGTTAAAAAGGCAAGTAAGTGACACTCTGGTGGAGGATCAGGTAGATTATATTACTATATCGAGACTCAAAAGATGTTTTTTTTAATGTTGTGATGGCCCTGGCCCCACTGGTTGCCCTTTGATGGCCCTGGCCATTTTGTGGTTGCCCTGGTACTGGATTCCCGTTTTTGTGTTTCAGGTTTGGCTTCATCTGGTGGCAGTGTGCTTCCTGGTGGTTCGGAGGCTTGGCCGCTGGGATTACTGATTGGAAGGGCATAAAGGCAGACTTCCTCAGCCTGCTCACTCTCTTCCTCCCTGGACAGCTGACCTCCAACCTTCTGCTTCTTTTGACTTGAGTATTATCTTGAATAAAATTATGAGTTAAAATGCAAGTACTGTGTGGACCTCCCTTTAATGTTACGGCCTAAACGAGCTGGTCATAACAATGTCGGTAGTTTATGAACTGTGAAACATTGGTAAATTATTGTTTTAAATGAATTGAGACATCTGTTACAATTCATAAACCTTGTACAAAGGTTGGCCTTGCTATAAAGTCAGTACAGAAGTGTACCTCTGATCTTCTCATCTTTACTGCCCTTATTTGTCTTTTTTATCTCCCCAACAACCTTTTTGTTGCTAACTTTGCATGGATTTTCCTTTTGAGACATTGTGCTCATTTTGACAAAGCTGCTTAGTAAGACTTATGACATAGACACACACACACACACACCACAGGTGGGTCACGAGGGGTTCCTTGATGGCAGCCAGCGCAGGAAAATTCATCTGAATTGTAATTCTACCTGGGGACATATTTTCCCTTCTGTAAGTGCACCACAGAAGGGACTCCTGATAGGACGGGAGCCTGACGGTGATGTACCTCTCAGACCAGTCGAAGCCCCCACCCACCTTTTCCCTTACGCTGACAGAGAGAGAGAACAGACGAGAGGGGTTTTCTTTCTCAGTCTCACTTCCTCTCCTCTGGTGAAAAGACTGATGCAAAGCAAAGATTGTGTGTGGAGAGAACGTGTGAACTGACACTGACGGGGCACACTTACTGCACACTGTGTGAGCTGGCTGTCTACAGGTGCTGACTAACATATGTTGCCGCCTGAATTTCCAAAATGTGTAATAGCATACTAATGCACATTGGAGTCTATGACCATCATTGAAGAACTATTCACTTATAATTCCATACCTATTTCCATTTTGCAATCTTTATAACCTAAAATAGAACTTTGATGAAAAAAGCCATTTAATGAAGGAAAAGTGTGTCTATGGGTCAAACTATTTTTAAGTCCCTATGACAAAGGTCTAACTGGTGATGAAGCAGTCTAAGTTTAATACAATGCCTCATGTCTCACCTACATCAGCAAATGAGATGAGCAAGAAGATGTGAGATTACTCTCCTGCCCTTTACAACACCTTAGCCCGGTCCACTCAGTCAGTGGAGATGCTATGAAATGCTTTACGGCACACAGACTGGATGAAATGATGTGTTATTTATGAGCATGATCGATAAGCTGTTTTTTTTGTTTGTTTTTGTTTTGTTTTTTTAACTTTCTATAGTTGGAAGCACGGAGATATTTCTCTTTTAATACTGTGGCTACATTTTACTTGGACAGAGGCGCTTTAAGACTTACAAAGCTGTAAAAACTTAAACATATGATTTTATTTCTTTTTCTGCAATTAATTTTTGCAGGACGAGTTGTGATGGGGTGCCTTGCATTAACAACAACAAAAAAAAAGATTAAATTTACTGATAGCAAAAAATAAAGTACATCAAAGTTTAGGGTGACCAAATCCGATGTTGCAGTGATCACCGCAGGTTTTTTCAGTGCTGTGGGAGTGTCGGCCCAGATGCAAATGCCAAGAAACAATTTAGCAGAATTTAATTAGTGCTACATGACCCTGTTAAACTGACATCAAAGAATAAAGTGAAGACAGAACATAATCAGAAAAATGCTGATAAGTCAGCTGCACATAAAAGGAACTAGTTCAATCACATATTTATAATACATAACCTAAATCCACAAACCTCAATATAATAATAGATACGGGAAGCAATCCTACCCCGGCTATGAATGGTTTTTCATCTTTTTTCCTCATTCTACTGTTTCACACAAATAAATATTTGATAGTTAATTTAGTTTTTATTAACGCAGCCAGTGTCCAGTCAGTGAAAAACTGTTTTAGTTAATGTCTTATACAGAGGGATGAGGCATGCATGCTATAATCTCTTTCTCTATATGCTTTGATGTCAGTCAGAGTATTGGCAATACTGTGCCGGACTGCAATATATAACCTGACGATGAGGCCCTTCTCATATGGGTTAAGATCATTTCCCGAAAACAACTGCGAGAATACAAGAAAATAATAATAAAATAATACTAATACATTTCATTACCAGTGTATAGCACTTTCTGTAATGATGTTAAGAAAAACTAAAGCCAGACAAGGCTGATAGAATAAGGAGAGCACGTGCACTTGACACTGTCAGGTCACGTAATGGTGGCTGAAAGAAAATTTCAGAACTCACAAGTTTCACCAGCTCTCCAAGTCTCTGCAAGTGGTTTTCCTGTGTCCTCAAGGATAAGCATGTCCATAAACAGTGTTTCTGAAAAGCATATTTGGGTGATCTGAATTCCTGACACAGGGTGTAAGGCTGGTCTGGTTTCGCCTTTTTGCAGTCCGCTGTTGTCTTTTGGCCTTCCATTTAGATGTGAATAACAAAGAAAATCAGAGGAGAAAATTAGCAGGAAAAAAGCGTTGCAGTAATCTTGCAAACAGTTGAAGTGAATGGTGACTAGAGTTCAAATGTAAAAAAGAAAAATAATAATAATGAAACCATAAAATGACTCCATAGTGCTCCTCTGAAAAAATCTAAGTTTCTTGAAGACTCAACACGCCAAGTGGATTTGAAAAACGTCATTGACGCCATGTTTCCAACCTCACCGTTCACTCTAGCCTGTAGCTCCGGAGACGGGAGCGGTGCTAGCACGCGTGCTCACACACCGCCGGAAGCCCGCGCCACTAAAAGCCCCTATCTCAGGAGCTACAGGCAACAGTGAGGCTAAAAACATGGCGTCACCGACATTTTTCAAACAACTTGGAATGTTGACAAGATCAGTATGGACGCAGTTCTTTTTTTTTTTTTGGTTTGAATCTTAGTCACCATTCGCTTTAATTGTCTGGAACATGACTGCAACACATTTTTCCTGTAAACTCCAGCCATGTATCGCGTACTAAAACACTTCACCCAACCTTCCATCTGCATGAGACTGAGGAGATAAAGACTGAACTTTCATTTTTGGGTGCACTATCCCTTTAATATGCTTTATCATGACAATAAAAAATGAAATGCAATATTTTTGTATTTTGGAATCTATTTATTTTACAGTCGCAACTTTTGTTTCACATGAATGCATATTGTAAATTTTAACCCACTTAGCAGGACTATCCTCAAAAACATAAATCATGTCCATGAAAAACATTATGACTCATTCAAGGAACTTTTACTGTACAGCAACCTGTTTCAGTACATCTGGTGGTTTTCTGTGGTCACATTGGACAGAATGAATCTTAATAAGGTTCATTAACTTCTATCATTAATGTCTTTAATGTGAAAGGAGTTTCACACATGGACAGTACTGTCCTGAATGACTCTAATCTGACCTAAGTTTCAGGACGTTCCCCACCATGCTTGTATGAGACATTACACACTTCTGCTTGTCACTGAAAGTGGATAGAAAGTGAGAGAGAACTTCTCTGGTCAATAAGAAACTGTCAGCTGAAAGTAGGGAAGTATCAGTCTAAGGCCCATTTTGAATAAAATGTTATATTCTCAAACATAACTCCAGTTTCTTTACTGCTGTGGAGCCTGCAATTATTAGTCCTTTGGCTTAACATTAGTACTTCAAAAAGATTTCCTGTTGTTGCAGCAGGTTCTGTGTTTGTGTAGGTGACCATGTTGTCAATACCACACCCACGAATGCTACCTATGACACGGCATAGCTCCACTGATTCAAAATGAAAATGGGAAGTGCCGTCTTCCTGTCGTTTCCTGTCGCTTGCACTCAAACATCTTTACGTTCACACACTTGTATCTATAGGCCCCACGCACGCGCGCTTGACGACACTCTCGGATCACGTAGTGGTGACTGCCAGTGGAAAAGAAAATTTCATTACTCACAGCAGTTTCACCAGCTTTCCAAGTCTCTGCAAGTGGTTTTCCTGTGTCCTCAAGGATAAGTATAAAAAGGTAAGCAACACAACTGTCTGCATTTCCAGTAAATCTTCTGAAAAGCGTCTTTTGGCAATCTGGTACCTGCTCCTGACACTGAGAATATGAAGCTGGCCGTGTTCTGCCTTTTTGCAGTCTTCTGCTGTTCTGTCTCCCAGCCACTGGACCCGTTGGGGAAATTACAAGAAGTCCTTGATTTTTTGAAGGAAGTAAGAGATAGCCAGCAGGTAAGTTCCTCTGTACTTACTTATTAATAACTACCCATGTATGGTGACAGGGGTCATGATTAAACCCAGTTTTCTTGGTTTGTGTCTTGCAGCACAGTGGCAAGTTGCTGCATACTCCACCAGAAAATATTAAGGTAAGCTAAACTAATCTATTTACACCGTATACAATAATGTTGACAGGATGATGACCACCACATTTAATACATGTGGTTGCTTACTCATTGTTGTTACTCTCCCACTTACTGTAGTTGCTAATTGTCATGTGCCAACAGCTGTAGGAGTACATCATATAACGTGTGAATCACAAATATTAAGGGTTAATCTATTAACCAATCACCTTTAAACTAAAAGCTTATCTTGCAGGCTTACAAATTAACGTTTTCAAACGTATTTCACACTTTGTGCTATGTACACTGTATGTCAATGTTCAGTGAAGGCACCACAAGAAACCAACCAACAAACAAGCAAAAGCTAAAGCTAAAAAAAATAACCTGTTAAATTTCAAAGAGTAATTTTAAATGTGAGCATGTATTTTTAAATATCGGCATTTTTGGATTTGATATATCAAAATAAAATCTGCAAAATTTAAACATTGGAAGTTATTAATATCAGAACAAATGTGAGATTTCTTGAGTTTGATTGTAAGGATAATTAGGATAAACAATCCCTATACCCCTAGAAAAATCTGCAGTCCATCAAATTTCAAAATGACTTAAATAATATTAAAATGTAATAATCAAAACTGTTATTTTATTACAACAATGACATTTATCTTAATACCTTAAAAGGATATTTTTAACAGAGTGAAATTACACTAAAACTCAATATTTTGCAGTGTTAAGTCATGCTCTTGTAGCAAAAAGTACTTTATTTAAAATAAATGCCTTTTAAATTCCACTGCATTACCTGTTTATTTGTTTAAACAAATCCACATTAGTTGCTCCCGGAGCAGCAACCAGTCGTGTACTTGTAAAAAGCCCTCTTTCTTGTCAGCGTATGCTCTTGAGTGAGTCAAGTCTAGAGCTTGCTCAGTGTATTTTCTCACCGCTTCCGTAGCACTCTGAAACTAAAATGTGATGAGTAATCAAGTGAGAGAAAAGACAAAACCATGACACTTCCTCACATCACCTCACCAAGTCAAAATGCTCCCTAGTGTGCTAGAAAACTGTAGACTCAATCTCATGGTTAAAAAAAATTGGTAAATAACAGCACACCCTGAACCCCAAAAAAGGGCTCCTGAGTAGGCATGAAGCTGCTATTTTACCAAACAAAACTTAGTATTTTGGATAAAAATCACTATACTGCATAGCAAAGTTCTCATCAGAATTTATGACTTTAAATGCAACTCAAAATTAGCAGAGGTAATAAAGTTAAAGAAAGCTGTTCTTATTGTTCAATTCTCATCTTGAAAGAATATTGTACTCTATTAACTGTGAGAGCAGACAGTTTGATCTAAAACTATGATTCGACCCATGACTGTCGCATGATGATCTCAACAGGAACAAACTGTCATACTTGGAAAAAATGGGTCGTATCAACATTTTCATTAAGA
Source organism: Naso brachycentron (assembly GCA_029874485.1). NCBI lineage: Eukaryota > Metazoa > Chordata > Actinopteri > Acanthuriformes > Acanthuridae > Naso > Naso brachycentron. The sequence goes on along the minus strand of JAQFJA010000026.1, from coordinate 23,646,617 downwards.
TTTCTGGAAGATATGTAAATGTCCAAGGCACTCTCAGTGAAAGAAACTTTAAAGTAAAGGAAACTTTGTTTGGTTAAGTTTCAGTTTAAGTGAAAGTGTCGTGCAGTTTCCCAATAGAAAAGTCAACTGCAATGAAAAAGTCAAAACATGAAACCAGAAACAACAGCTTTTTTGGAAATGTTTTGAAGGCAGTGATTAGAAGATTTTTTTCCCCCAAAATTCACGTTTAATTTTATCATTTAAAAAAAACCAAACAAACAAAAAAGCTTATGTTTTTCAAGAGGCCATTCTGGATGAAGTATGTTAAATATGCTGGCGTTTGTATAATGTCTTATAAATATTGTGGTCTTTTCTTTTTTTCACGTGACAGGACTGCTGCTCTGGACCAGCACTGCGATGCTTTCGGGCAAATATGGAGGCGTATTTCGACATAACAGATCTTTCCGCAGAATGGAAATTACTTAGGAGCCTTCGACATCGAATCACTGTAAGTAAATGTCTGGGAATTGTTACAGAATGTATCCAAAAGCATATCCCAAGTACAATGTCAAGTTTGCAGCGCTGTTCATTTTCAAAACTAATAATTTATTTTACCTTTTTTAGGAAAATGCCGTGAAGTCTTGCAGTTCAGAAAACAAAAATGTAAGCAAACATTTGATCAATTTTCCTTTATTGACGATAGAAAAGCAGTCAATCATATAAAAAAGTGTGGTATGTGCTGCACTTACAGTAGATGGTTATTAGTAATTTAATTTCTCGTGTTTGCCTGCTTCCTTTAGAACACCTGCGGAGACTGCTTTTCACATCCGAAGCAAAATGCCACCGAGTTTTTCAACAGACTGGAGTCTCTTATTCAGAAGGTAAGGGTATTTCTTTTTAATTTCAATTTCCTTGAGGCATAAGGGAAACGTGTTTGGAAATCAGTAACACTACGCGTCATCAATGTTGTATAGATGTGGATATATAAAACAATGACTGATGTGAAAATTAATTATTAATTTTTCCCTCCTCAGGCCATGAGCCAGAAATGAGAAGAGGTCGACATCTACTTTTGACCAAGGATTGAATGTAGAGAAGACACTACGCTGAAAAGATGCTTAACATGCCTTCTGAATATTTAACTATACTTATTTAATATTTATTTAGACAGTGGTGGTGAATCCACTCAAGCTATGATAAAGTTATTCTCGGGAAAGCTGCTCTGCTGCCACCCAGTGGACTTGGCAGTTTTGGTTTTCTTTTTTCCTTTTTTCACTGAAAGTGAAAGTTTATTTATTTGTTTTTGTTCTCAAAGAATATAAAGTAAATAATGACATTTATACTGTGTATGATGGGCCTTACATCACTGTACATGAACTCTCTTGTTGACATAACTGTATTACTGACAAAATTAAACTGATTACAGCACAGGATTTTGGTCTACGTATTTTATTTGTAAGATAAAAAGGCCACCAGCAGAGGTTGACAAACTATCACTTATTTTACCTTTTTGTCTTGTTTAAAGTCCTACTTTCTCTCTCATCATAATATTCACTGAAAATTTCCTTTTAGGCACAATTTGAATTGTATTACAATAGGCTAAAATTAAATTTCCACATAACCTTTAGGTTTTGCTGAATCCATTACTGGATAGTTTTATAGGTGATTTATGTCATTTAAATTAGCTAATACATTGATATGCCTCAAAAGAATGAGTCCTTTTAAAGACCCAGCCTGGATAAACATGTAGAGCTGCACATCCACCTACATCCACAGTTGAGCTTTTTTTCTATTAGTCTGGGATGCAGAGTTCTTCAAGGACACTTAGTCGTGTTGGGTCAGTGTTTGCTACATATCAAAATGTGCAACGTATATCTTCATACTGCAGGTTAGGGTTTGGGTATCTATTAGCAACTCGGAAGCATTTCTTGACGAAGATGCATCGATCGTCAGAACGCCAGCACCAACTTTTAATGGAATCTCCTGTGCAAAGTCCCAGTTTAGTTGGCACTGCTTCCCAGTCTGCACGTCCTGATCCCCACGATCGGTCACTAAAGCTCAACAAGGGATCAGAGGCCCTATTTTATTAAAAGGGCTGAAAACACTTTTTTTTTTCACAAGGCTTATATCTCAGTATTTCTTATCTGTAAAGAAAACTTGAAGAAAATGTTACTTTTAAAGGTTTTAGGTTTTTCTTTTAGATCTAAACTTCTCAATGGATAAGGGAACTGTGAGACCTGATGACAAGCTTTCTTTAAAAAGTCTTCACTCTCAAACAGCCCTGTCCCACATCAGAGAGGTACGCAGTTCAAACAATTAAAGAGCTAATAATACAATGATCAAGTATCAGGGAGGGAAAAAAAACTTTCAGTCTATAAAGTCCTTCCAGCCATTTCCGAGGCATTAATGTAAATTTGTATTTATGCTTAGGTTTTAGCATATTTTTGGTTTTACATAGCTGTATTTTACCAGATTTTAAACCACTTGAGGGGTTTAGACCAAGATATATGCTTGAGTAAAGCAAACACTGTGCAACGTCGGGGTGCATATGTTTTCTTATTATTTTCAGTCAATCAGTCAATTACTTTATTTGTCGCAACTGGTTGTGCAGCAATGGTTAAATACAGGGCCGGTTTTTGCTATGGGCAATGTGGGCGACCGCCCAGGGTGCAATCTATTTGGGGGCACACGAGCGCCCTGAAAAAAAAAAAAAAGTGCGCCCTCGAAAAAAAAAAAATTTAAAAATCGCCAGATTTCTAGAATAATACCGTTCATTTCCACATCAAATTGGTGCAGTGTATTTGTGTGATGAAGGATTTGTGCAGTTTACATTGGTGTTTACATACTCTATTTCATTTATTTATCTTTTTTATTTATCTTATTTTTGTATTTGTTTCTCTAT
>JAQFJA010000026.1:23620877-23636237 GCA_029874485.1 Naso brachycentron | reverse complement strand
TTATTTATTGCATTGAAATGTGCCTGAAACTGTGGAAACCTGCCTGTGACGTCTTGGTGACGTGTGCGCACTGCGCGGCGGTCAGCCAAACTTCCACTGCACCGGCTGCGCGCGCCTTGCACTGAGAGTAGACCAGGTTTGAGGTGGTGAGCCTTTGGCGCACCCTCAGCGAAGCATTTTCGCACAAAACTTTGACTGAGCCATGATGAACATGTGACACCTCCCCCTGCCACGCCGTCACACCCATCTCGGCGCAGCGCGGTCTACCAAACTGCCAAACTAACTGCGCGCCGGGCTGCGCCGCTCGAAATTTGCACTGCGCCACCCCGCGCCATGAAACTAGGGCCCATGGTCTAAACAAAAGGAACACATTTCAATATAAAGCAATTTCACGCTGCAGTAGGTAACTTTAGGGTAAATATCACTGCACCATGGTCTTAGTGAATACTCAATTCTGATTGGCTGGAGGGTGTCAATAAGCTTTTACGGACACCTATGGAACTCCCGAGTAGTTCCAGTTAAATCAGTCTGTTCACCGCTCCAACCTGCAGCAACTCTGCAACTTAAGAAATAAATTAAATGAAAAAAACGTTAACATCCTATTTCCAATACTGAGCGTGGTCCTGTAGTCCTGCAGTGCAATATCCTCTGAGCACCACAGGATGGCGCTCGTAACACACGAGCTGTAACACGTAGCCTACACTCTGATAATAATAAAAGTAAGTGGTTAAACTACGTGTCCACTGGCTAAACTTTCTGACGTTAAGCAATGGTTATCTCATGAAAAGTTGAGTAAGCCCTGTGTTTGATGTGAAAAAGGGTTAGTAACTGAGTTTATGGGCATTAGCTGGCATACCGCCCTGTTTTACTATCCATCTGTTCAGCCTTGTAACGTAACTTCAGGCTGCAGCTGATAATACAAATATTGGCCAGTCATTTTCTTCGTGAAATTTGTAATTGATTTGGGGACAATGACATGGCTGACTGGCAAGGTAGACTCTCTGTACTCTCTGTCCTAATTCCCCGGTCATTGCTGTGCTTCTCAATGAAAGCGTCGGTACGAGCCGATCAGCTGTTCATGCCTCACGCTCTGACTCGTCTCTGCCAACAAGTGTTTACAAACAACACTGTTAGCCAGCTCAAGCTCAAATTAAGACAGACCAGTTGACTCAGCTGCAACTTTCCCTGCAGCTGTTTCATCTTAGTTCAAACTGCACTTAAAACAGACAGCGACAACAAATGCAATAAAAGTGCAAGCTGGCGCAAACGCCACAGCGGAGTTGCCTTCCAATGAGTCTCATGCTACAGCTAATGTTAGCTTTTTAGCTCATTAGCAAAAGTTACGTACTGCAACTTTAATACTGGTCTACGAATTACTACAAGGAAAATGACTTGAGCGCACAATGCGTGATGTCTGCCGCAACAAGTCTGTTAAGCAAAACATGTCGCTTGCTAATGCAGTGAAGTAGTGTGGGATCGTGCAATTTGTTAATTTTGCTGTTTAAGAGCAACCAGATGAAAATTTATCCAACTAAATGTGCACTGACAAGATAATGTACAGAAGTATTAAAGCAGGTGTTACTGTAATGTAACATCGAAATTCAACCCATAATGTGATTTCAGATGAAACTTCCTGTTGTAAAACTGTTAACCATATCAACCGACCATAACATAAACCCCAGATTTTCTTCCATGTGTCACTTACACGTCTGAACGATGAATGCTGCTGTGGTGCCTGCACAAGCAGAGAACTCTGGGTGGCTGTTCATCAGCTTGGTGAGCTGCTCCTTGACAGCTTGTGGAATCTGGAGGTTGAAGGAATTCTTCTTTTCTGAACACCAAAATAGATAGAAATAAGAATAAATAAGAATAAGTAAGTTAGAAATAAGTATATTCTAAAGTAGCATATGTTTGTGCATTATTCCCTGCCCTTCCACTTTTTGCTACACATGCTCCTTGGTACTGGTTTATTGCTGTTTGGCTGTATTTCAAAACTTTGGGTTTAAAATAGATCTAAAGATTCAAGACTATGAGATAAAAGTTGTGAATTTCAACTTGTGAAGAGTCATTCCTGTAAGGTACAACATAAATTTGTCCCGAAATTTGACTAACCACGACCAGCTTTATAAGGATGGATGTCAGAGATGGATGGCTGCTCCTTTACTGGCAGGGGCGGCGGGACACCTAGGAAAAAAACAAGCATGGGAATAAATGATGAATAACCTTATTTTTAAATCAGGTTACAGTCAAGGTTGACAACTCCCAAATATCATTCATATTCACCTGTAACTGCTTCAAGTGAGCCTGCGTCATGTTTATCATAGTATGCCTACATCTAAACCCCCCTTTTTTTTTTATTCAAACTCTAACAGTTGTACCAGAGCATATGCTTAATTGGCCTACCTTGTATAAATAAAGGTTCAAATTATTTGAACTTTGACTTAGTGTGCTGCTGACCTTTGAAAGCGCAGTCAACGAGATACCAGCTGTATGTGGCCAGAGACGATCTGGAAGTGACACATACAAGCAGAGGAAAGCGAAAAAGGCAGAAGAAAAATCCGTAGCTCTCTGACCAAGTTGAACTTTCCTTTTCCGTAGCGACGTAACAATGACTCATGCACCCATACTAGTTTTGGTTTTTAGCTGTTTTTTTCCCAACTGCGTGATTAGAGTGTCAAGTGCAGGAGCCTTCTTGCGAGAAAAACTTAAATGAATTCCCAACAAAGTCTTTTTCCTCCTTTCCTTTTTCTGTTACTTTCCAGGGTGACAACCAGCATTGCTGTTACCTAGCAACAGTGACTGGCTTCACAACAAGCACACAGGGCCGTTTAGAGTTGTTCGACAACTTATCTGACAGAAATCCACAACGCTGCATTTCAGAAGAGGTGTATTGTACAGCCAGTGTCTGAAGCAGAAGTTGCAACACAATAACCAGACGAAGTGGGCGGGGCTACATAAGGTAATACATAAGGTAATTATCTTCGCTGTAGGGGACTGACTGCATTACGCTAAAACATACTGTAACACCAACATTACCGTAAAATACGTAAAAACCTCTATTTTTCTTCTTAAAAGAGGGGTAGGTTGAACCCGACCAAGTCGGAGAGCCAAGAGAGTTTAACTTGCACGCGTTTTTAATGTGTTCCTAATGAAAATAAAATAGTGTGGAAAAAACCCATATACATTTTTTATTGATAATTAGCTAGAGAGACCTTTTTTTCCTCTTATATAACAATGCGACTTAAATTCCAGATGTTATGGTAATCATGAAAGTGAGGGGAACCAATCTGGTAAATAAGAATTAGCATTACCAGAACTGTGTGCTGCATGAACACAAGCACCAACATTATTAGACTCTAACCTGATGCTTCAGGGACGACAGAGTTCAAATTATCTAAGGTGGGCAACAGTTCCTCCAAGGCAAGCATCGATGCTTGGAGGCGAGCCTCCTTCTTGGTTCTCCCAATGCCGGTCTTGTACTGAACCCCATCGACGACAACACAGAAGGCAAAGTAAAGCCCTGTTACGTTGCCTGGGAAAACAAGAATTGAAAAACTGATTGGAGACAAATCCTGAAGTCAACCAATATGTGCAATAAGTAGTCAAAATGTGAAATCCGTAGGAAGAGCTGTGACCCTGCCAGCTTTCATTTTTACCAAACAACTGAAAAGCTTATTTCTAACACTTGTTTCAAAAATCCTTCAATAAGTTAATAATTGCTGATTTTGTTGTCTCTTAATTAAAGAAAACTTATTATCTTTGAGTTTTGTATTTTTTTTTTTGGACACTGTTTAATCCATTAATATAAAAAAGGGGAAAAAAGAAAAACAAGCAAATTCATCAATAATGAAAATATTTTCTTTGAAAACATCTGATTGGAACAGGAGTCATCAGGAATCGAAAGAACCAGATTACAATTCAAATAAAGGCAGCCTAAAAATTAATCAACAGTCTTCCAAGGACCAAAACAAATGAAAATGCACGAAGACATTCTGAAGAGATTTACCTGGGGTCACTGTCTCCTTTAATTCTAGGTGGAATTGCAAAGTCTGGGCGAGCTGATGGAGCAAAGTTACGCCATTCACCTCATTTTGCCTGTATCTTTCAATCAAAGTTTTGGGTCCGACTTTGGGTTTTGAGACAGAACCTTAATTGATGAAATAAGAAAAGTGCAAAAAGAGTAAAATAACTAACATCACACAACAGTATAGATCTCTACATTTGGCTTTCGGGGAAAAAAAAGTTTTTATCTGGTTCAGGTATGAAATGAATTATCACGGGAGATAGATAATGTAAATGAAGATCTTTGGGATTCAAGCATATCATATTCTGACACTCAGCAGGTGTGTGAATGTACCTCTGTTGTTATAATCATTCAGTGCAGACACACATTCAGTGTGTGCTGCCGTTGGAAGCATATTCTTCCTGAGGATGTGTGCAAAAGAGGTTCCTCTGAAACCTCTGGTTTCAACCGATCCAAACATCCTGACAGCTTTCACACTTACTAAAAAAGAAGACAACAACTATAATGTTTCGAGATGAAAAGACCTGACAAACGCAGAGACATGTTAGTTAAGCTAATGTTCGTCTGAAGACTTTCACAAGTCCTCCAAAGGGTTCAAGGACATCCTCTAACAAGCGTGACTGTCTTGTTTGCAAGAGATGCACCGATTTCATATTATATAATATAAATTTTGGTAACAAAAAATGTATAACATTAGGCAGCATATTTAACACCTAATATCAAAAGCTCTTGTATAAAGAAAAGATAAAACTTGTAAAGTATGCTGCTAACATTAGCTAGCTAGTGTGTGTGTGAGTATGGTTAGAGTTAACAATGAATAGGATGGGTCAAAAGCAGCAGAGGAAGAACTTCCAGGCTTCTTCAATCACTTCATAAATCTGTCATGAGTGGACTGTGAAAATAAGAGCTCCCAGAGGATCCTGCCTGAAAATTTGTACCAATATCTCTTCTTGTTTTCACAATCCACTCACAACAGATTTTAGAACTGACTGGAAAACACTGGAAAGTCTTACTCCTACAGAAATTTTCTCCTCTTGTCAGAAGTACAGCCAGGGACACAGCAGAAAGATGAGTCCCTGCAGGTGAATAAATCTGGCGTGATCGTCTCAGCCGCGCGCGCCCCGCCTTTTGGATTTAAGATGGCGACTCGTGTGAACATTAACTTATACATCCAGGGTATGAATGGGGCGACTAGCGTACGCTTTGTAGCATCGTCTCACGTTATCTCACACGATTAGCGTTATGGTCAACTGGACAACAAATTCAAAATGTTAACAAAATCCTGTCACGTTTGTGTTAACGGTAGTTACTTTGAAGCCGACGTTTTAAAAAGCTTTAGCCTACAAAATTGAATTTCCTCACTCACCACGACAGAAATGGCTGCGCTTCACAGTGAATGACACCGTTTCCGCTAATCCACAACTTAAAATAATTATACAAATATGTCACGTTAACGTTAGATTTATTGCTCACCTGAAGCTCCCAGAAGGTGGGCGAGTCTGGCGCACCTGCGTCGGCGCGTAACGCTACGTTGCGGTTTGACTGACAGGGCGCAGAGACGTTTGCAAAGGAGGACGAACTCCGCTGTTTAGAAATGACCAGCCCTGTACTGTGCAACGAATTTGCGCCGTAAATGTTCAATAAATAATAAGATGATGCACTAAAAGCTGCGCCACTGGTATGAAGGATTTGGGGAGAAAGAGTGAAAGAGCGCCTCAGGCGTTCGTCCTAATACCCGGAAATGAGCCTTATTAATTTCCGGTTCCCTTTCTCGAATTTAGTTTTTTTGTTTGTTTGTTTTAATAATTATTTATTTATGCAATAAAGTGATAGAGTGATAAGTGATACGGTCGATGTAACCCCTCATCTCCCTGTTCTATCGATGTCTTTATTTTCTCGCGCATGTTTAATATACATAGCTCGCGCAATAAAACCCGCCCGCTTTTTAAAATTAACGCGCGTGTTTAACTAAAACGCCCCTTCAATGTATAAAAAGCCAGAGCCATTTGTAAAACGTGCGCGCGAAAAAGAAAACGCGCTTGCGTGACAAAAAACAGCTCACAATTACACAAGAACACTATGTAACAACACAGAGTGGTGTGTGGTGCATTTGGTACACATAATTGTTCTAAAAGGGTTTTTTGGTAGGCTACAAGAAATAACTAATAAACACATGCTTAAGAGACTTTCACATTTTTAGTGGCATCAACAATGCCAGTAAACAAGCCACTTGTTGTTTTTTTAAGCTTATAAATGTCAAACAAGTGGCTAAACATGGCTTCAAAGATTGTTAGGGATAAACATCATATAGGCCTAGGTTAGGCCTACGTGCCAAACAAGATAACTAATGTAGACATGAGTCATTATTCATAATTTTCTTTTACCTTAACTCACAGATGTAGTTCATAACTCACTAAATCACTTTTTTCCATCTGAGTGGCTGCGGCACTTTTTACCGCAAGAGGGAACTGTCATATTTAGTTTTACACATGCAAAAAGCCAAAGTGTGGACCTGTAGATCTAGACATACAGCCTTGTGATCTGCAGACATTATGTTAAAAAAGCACAACTGTAAAAACTGTAGGCCTACCAGATTGCACACACTGAAAGTAACATCCTTTCTGGTAAGCTGTAGGCCTATATCTTTTCATCTTAGCATTACCGAAACAAAGGCTATTGCAGCTTGATTCAGTCCTGACCTGTTTGCTCTTGTGACCCAAGTTTAGCTTCTTTTTGGCCTTTGTAGCTCTAGCAACAGAAACGTGTTTGCATTAGGTTTTGTTCCTATAAGTGCAAGGTAATTAAAAGGGGGCTTCCTCTTTCCTCTTAGCGGTACGCAGGCACAGCATCTTCCTCCTCACAGGCGTAGGCACATTTAATGACGACAGAGATCACACTCTCGCTTTCTGCCCTCACAAACACACAAGAAACTTGACTTAAATACCTTCAGCAGCATAATGTTTTAACCTTTATTATTTCAGGAGAGTTTCACTGTGAGCATACCCTCTTTTTCAGGAACACTGTGATCACAGTCACACAGTTATGCATTCAAATCTTTAAGCTGCCCGGTACAACCACAGGCTGATCTGCAGAAACTGAGCAGCTCCACTGGAGCGGTTGAGGTTAAGGGCCTCGCTCACGGGCCCCTCAGTGGTGTAGAAAGGGTAGGGTAAGCAGTGCTTTTCAATTTCCAGACCCAGATCAGTCCTGCCAATCCTGTGATTTGAACCGGCAACCCATCAGCCACAAGCCCACTTCTCTAACCTTTAGGCCACCACTGTGAGTAAGCAACCCTAACCCAGATAAGGACTTGGGGATTTAATGACATTATAAAATATGACAACAGACTTTTGAAGCTTCATTTCAAAACCTCAGAAGTGAATGTCAAAAAAATACAGTTGGTACAGCCAAAGTCTAGAGTCTTGTTTTCAAAATGCAGTTGCCACTAAGTCTGCTATAAGGCCCCTAACTTGTCCCTTTTATACTAAGCTTATTTATATTGTGTTAATTAGTTAGTTTAGAGGTGGTGGTTGACAGGTTTGGTCATCAGTGAACAAAGTAAAGACAAAGTAAGCTGGTAATATTGGCACTCTGGCTGCTGGCTGTAGATCTAAATTTACTGTACTGACACAAGAGTTCAGGAGTGTAACGATACATCCGTTGTATTGATACATCAATTTATATTCCTATAATCAAATCGTTTGCTCGTTTCATTTTTCCACGAAACCCTTGGAAAAATGATTTGTGCTTTGGCGCTACATAAATAAAATTGGCTTGCGTTAACAACACACAACACATTATTCAAAATGTTGAACTGTTTCTCCCCTAACGCAGTTATTCTAAAACTGGGAGACAGACCCTAATGAAGAGCCGCTACAATTAGATGACTAGAGGGAAAATAAAGAGTGAAACTAAGCCGAATCAATATTTATACATCGAAAATGCATAAAAAAAGTTTGCTGTGTCTGTCATGCTAACCTTGTTTATTACATCTCTTTCACAAAACTTAACCTGGCTACCCTCTCATTTGTTGCTCCCACAATATGTTCTTGGACTAAGACTTTAATTTACATTTTTGATCCCACACAGAGAAATTCACTTGTTACAGCAGCCTGTTTTTTAGTCATTTCGCAGACAGCCACACATATTAATAGAGAGGTAACATAGAAAAAAGAGTATGCGTATAGAAAATATACCAAAAAATGTACAACATAAACACAAAAAAGGAATGTACTAAGAATTTATAGTAGAAAATACTAAAGATATAAATAAAAACTAAATATAAATAAAGACTTAAAACACAGGAAATTAATAAACCCAGAGACCAAATGAGCTCTTGTTAAATTGTTGTGTAGTTTTTTTTTTTGTTTTTTTTTAGTCAATAGTACATTACTGAAAAAGTTTAATTTGTGTTTGAAGGAAAGTCCAGAGCCTTGTTAAGAAAGGTTTAGCTGGTTTTATTGATGCTGGATATTTAATAAGTAGCGGTATGACAGACACAGAGTTTGGCTCAGTGGAATAGGTGAAGGTGTAGCTGTGGTTAAGGGTTTGACTGGCTTTTGTACAGGCAAGTGCCAGAATCGAAACTTGTGTGTTACAGGGGTCGTTGTGAAGGGGTAGTGGCTTTAGTGTTTTCAATTCCTCCCTCCAAACATTCACTACCCTCACTAGGAGTACTGATTAGCTATACAAGAGCACAAAAGTAAAACGGAACAAGCAGCCCACAGTCAGCGAGAAGTGAAGGTCACCACAGGAACAATTATGGTTTACACCCCCGCAAAGTCTAGGGACAAAGTTTGAATCGACTTCTCTGATCAGTCACACTTGAAAAGGGGAAGGACACGGTCTGAAATGAGTTTGCATGCTCCATCCTCCCGTTAATCTTCCTATAAGCACCTGAGATAATGGAAAAAGATGAGTCACCCGACTTTGAGTGTAAGACTTTGTCAGTTTTCCCATTTATGAGGATGGGAGAGAGGCAGTTTGTGCTTTGTTTTTCAGAGGTCTCTTTAGTTTATGGTTTAAAAGTTTGCAGAAAAAGAAAGAGAGTTGTCTGCACACTGAATCCAAGCCACAGAAAACTTTAATGAACAACGTTTTGATCAACAGATTTCATCAGGTCAAACAGGAAACAGTTTTTTAAATGATAAATCTAGTGCTGTCATCATTAATTTTCAAAATCCATTTTAGGTATTAAGCTTGTACTCTAATAGACTAATGATAGATCAAAAGAAAACCGACGTATGGTCATTCCTGAACTGCTTCATAAAATGCTAAGATAAATTTAAAGAGACGACTCAAATAATTAATACCAATATTAAAAGTGTAATTTAAGATGAGAAAAGACTGAAAACTTTCTCATCTATTGTGGGTTGTTTGTTCAGAACGGAAGAATCAAAACAACATCTATCGGAAGCGAAACCTTCACCTCTGGAAATATTTGCTGTTATTAATAACTTTGTGCATGTCTGCACCCTCTCACCAATTTGGAAAAGCTAAACCCCAACTGAAAGCCTTTAAAGTCGGCGGAATTTCCCCCACTGAGTTAGTTTTTCAGGACACCACCATCACAATCAAACTCAGATAGAAACTTTTTTTTATGCATTTGCTTGAAAAGGTTTTAAAGGAGCTGCACGCGCATACAAGAGACCACGACACACAAGATTTGATGTCATCACAAGCATAATGCCATGCAAATCAGCCTTCCATGGTTTGAGTCTTATATTTGTTTCCACCCACTGCAACCAGAATGATTAATAGACCATTAAGAGACTACCTAAACCCACATTTCACACTTTCAGCTGTGAATTTTGAAATACATGAAACAAATGCCATTTCTAAGTGAATTTTAATAAGTTTTTTTTAATCATTTAAAGACAGTCTGTTGAATATCCAAGTATGAGACTCAGAAAGCTATTTGTCACTGATAGTCACACAAGACATTTTACTTTTACAGCAGTAGAGGGCAGTAAGAGAATGGAAATAAAACTAAAGTCTATGCCACAAACTCAAGGTTACACACTTCACACAGTGTGGTTCATTTAAAAGTTAGGAAGCTGTGACTGTCAAAAACGTTTGGTGGTGAATGACAATGACAGACCTCAGTGATGTGGGATAATGAGTCACCTGGTGAGAATACGTGACTTTAAAATCATCACCTTGTGCAGTTATTCACCTCATCAAAGACAGCTGCATACTACAAAGGTTTAAGCAAACTCCAGCTGTTTTTTGCTCAATCTCAGTTCATTTCAGTCATTAATGTAAAACTGTAAGAACATTTTAAAATAAAATAATGCGATGAGTTCGCAAAGAAACAACCTTTGCATAAGTTCTTTTTACCAAGTCATCATTTATTATAACAAAAATTTTTAATCAAAACAGATTCTAATTGGAAAACATTATATTACTTTTAGTACTTTTTCCAGTTATTTGGCAATATAGTGCTGTTAGTGGCAAATGGGCTCCAAAATGAACATTTCAGACCTCCAACTTTAGGATTTATGATCATAAATGAGTAAATAAAGTATCCAGCTCTCCAGGTTCAAGTAATGATGTGCGGATAGGCACAAGTCTTTCCAAGTAGGATATACTCATAATATAGAGCTACACTAACCACTTTACAGGACAGAGTGCCCCCAAACCATCAGAAACCAGAGCCTCGCGCCCCATGGCTAACGCATGTTTGCTCTGACAGCAGCACACCATTGATAAATAACAGCAGCTCTTTTTTAGCCTGCTGGTGCAGTCGCGTTCAGCTGCAGCTCTCCAATGCGTCTCCACAGCCAAGATTGAATCTTCCCCATTCATTAGACTAAGTGGATGAGGCTCTCTAATAGGGGCTCCCTTCCCCTCAATAATTGCTGTTGATTGGCGTAAATTAGACCCTAGTTGCCAGACGAGTGATTCTCGACGACGATAATCCGATTCCCAACTCAAACTAATAGGATTTTAACTCTGGCTTTGGCCTAATGTCCGTCTGCAAACCCTGGCTGTGGCCCTATGCCCCATCCAGCCGACGTCCTCTGGATCATATCTGGGCCAAGCCATGCTGGAGCTGCACTGGTGGATGGATTCAGCAGGGTTGGGGGTCAGGTCATCGCTGCCTTCAGTCCCATGCTCTTGGTGACTCATCCCTTGCACGACATTCCTGGCATCAATTGGACATTCATGTGTGTCACTTACGTCATGAAGGGAGCATGCGTGTGAATGAGTCTGGAATCTGCTGGAGCTCAGAGCGGATGTTGGATGTCTTTGGCTGACATGGAGCTCCAGTTTAGGCTTCAGTAAGACCTGTGAGATCCGTGATTTTGAGCTTGTGGACATTAATCAGACACTTCAATCCTAGAGGTCTATGTTCTGTTCTAGTAGCTACTGTCTCACTGTTAAAACAACTAAACACTGGTTCAACACAATTAAAAGTTTGCTTACATATCAGTCAGTCATATCAGTCATATAATGGTCAGGAAACGTTACATTTGTATGCTTCAAACCATTTGTAATGCTCTCATAAAGAGAGAGGCAAACAGAATTTAAACAGATTTATAAATTGGACCATTCCATTTACTGCCTCAGAAAAGAAGAGAGATATGAAATGTAGCACTACTTGCACTGACATCAAGTACAAGGCATTTTTTAATATAAGAACTGACAAATGGAAGCATGGCCTTCTATTTTTTAGTTCTTGGTAGTCTGATGTGCTGTGGGATTGAAAAGATGCAGAAACTCCACCCATTGTCCGCATCCATCCATAGCATCTCTGTATGTTCCTTCCCAACAACATGAAGTCTATAAGAGCAGCACTCGAATGTTATTTTGTCGTTCAGTTGATAAGGGGACGGTGCTACTACTAAGGCCCGAGGACTAATGAATCTCCACTCCATTACCGCTGAATCGGACAGATTGCTCTCCCGGAGAAATGAATTGAGTTTTTTGTATTTGTGAGATCATTCTCCCTCCATTAACTGCTCTTTATCCCGTCTCTTCATCACAGGCAAATCAGGTTAGGCAGCCATGATTAGCTGGGGTGGCCTCCCTTTTTAAAAGGTAATTGGGTTTGGCGGCTCAGCTGATAGTGCCATTAGGACCAATAAAGGCTGGGCTTGGCTCATCGAGTGAAACAGATTCTTCAGCAGCAGATGGCAGACGGAGGGAGAGAGCTCTGATGCATTGAGGCCAAAAACAAAGTTTGTGTAACCAAAGTAGTTTGGGGGCATCCTCTCTAACAGCCCACCTCCCCCTAGCACACACACACACACACATACACACATACACACACACATAGGTTTGCGCAGATATTCTTGTTAGGACTTAACATTGACTTCCATTCATTTGTACAGCCTAACCCAGACCCTAAACATTAACCCTAACCATTACCAATTTATACCTTAGCCTAATCTTAACCTAAACTCAATTCATACCTTACCCTTAAACTTAACCAGGACCTCCGAATTCAAGTCATGCCGCCTTAGGACCGGTCTTTGGTCCCCATGAGGGCTATTGGTCCTCATACGGTCAGGGTTTATGCCAGAAAAGGACTTAAATAGGTATCAAAAACCAGTATACACACACACACACACACACACACACTCATCTCCTCAATATTTTTATCTGTTAATGGCACTATTCGTGGCATTTACAAAGGGAGGCAATGACAGCTTTTAATATGCTGAACACTGATTACAAAATGATTTAGCTGTTAAAATGTGTGTTTTTCTTTTTGATTGGGACAATTAATCATTCACACAGAACATTTTTAACGATATACTTGGGCCGATGAAGTCACTGAGGACTGAAAAGGGGTGGGACTGATGATTTCGAGGAATTATTTTATCTCACACCAATGTTGGGTAACACCTTGTTTTGCTTAATTGACGTTTTGTTTTTTTTTGTTATTCACAGTTTACACTCCAACCTAGTGGAACGTAAAAACAGCAATCAGCGGTTGATGAAGATCGAAGATGTCGAATGAAGACGTGCAGCATGACCAACGATCGATACCCCCCAACTGTATCATCTCCTGTCATCTGGACTAAAGGAAAGGTGAACTTGCCAATTCCGAGAAATCCTGCAAAGCCCCAGATAGCCTTACTGCATCTGAGGCTTCGTTCTATAGGAAAAGGTGCATTAGTGGTGACAGGAGGGCCAGAGGGGACTGGTGCTGATGGGAGATTTAGACGGCTGGAGGTGGGCTTGTGTATTATGTAGCTGGCCATTGCTGTGACTGTCTCCCTCTTATCTCCTCCACTGAGGGGGTCCGATCCTCACCGCTCCTCTTATCTGCAGGTTAGTCTTAGTTTCTCCCTTTTTCCTTCCCGGAATTGTGCCTGTTTAGCGAACTGGGTCATTGGTCACGTGAAAGGTGACTCTGTTGTCTTCTTTATTTCCCTTATTCCAATCAACTGCAAGTTATTTAAATCATTGGCAGGATTTGTTTTCAAGGCATGCCACATTTATAATATGATCAACTGGGTTACTGTTGACCTTATCAACCTTGAGGATGGTTATTTTTGATTTGCTGCAGAATCAAACAAGCCAACTCAATGAAAGGCCACTGCCCCCCCCCCGTTTTTTAAACTTTGTTGATGCGACCTTTTTTCAGAGCAGGAGATGAACAAAATCTGTAAATATAATGGAAATGCAACCATCTGTTTTGCTTCCATGCATCTGTTTCTGTGCCTGTACACACACATTGATGTATTGCTGAAGTATAACCAGAGGGTTGCGGTGCATTTTCACCTGAGAGCTGCACATTTCCAGCCCTCCTAAATAAAACATGGTGTCGCCAGGCGCCGGTAAGTGTCCCTCAATGAGCAAAGGGAGGAAGGGCGAGGGTAAAAAGCGTCCAGGTTAAGTTGTTTGAAAGGCCCCGGGTATTAAGAGGCATTTTACACTTAAGAAGTTGGTTTCGCTGGGTTTTCTGTTTCCCCTCTTATTGATTGATGCTCAACTATCAATGCATAATAGAAAAGCACTCAGAGCAAATGCAGGGTTATGGCCTTGGGAGGGAGTCTGCAGACGAGACTGCAGCACCCCCCCACTCCAATGCCATTATTGGCCCATAAAGGATCCCTCGGGAGGGCCACGGTGTTCAGATCAGCACACACCAAATACCCAATTAAAAAAGGCTTTAAATTCCCTCCTCTTTCCTGGGCGAAAATCAATCTGAATTCAATCTATTCGGCTAGGATTCCGACAGAGCAGGTAATTGCCCATAATCGGTCAGCTAGGTGACAACAGCTTAAAGGGGAGACACTAACACAATCAGGTATTTGCTTTCAACGCCCGTCCTGGGCCCAGGCCTCAGCTGTCGAAAAACAGGTAGAGTGCAGTTTATGTAGCCATCAGACAGGCTTATAGGGCTTATATAAAGTTACACAAGTCTTCTATTGTGGGGCCGCTCAACAGCTGATAAAGAGATTCTGTAAAGTACTGGAGGAATGATACTTCCTAAATGACCCATCATGAAGCTGCAATAAATGTATTCAGCGATCATCCTCGAAAATAGCTTGTCAAGGAACTGGAAATGAAACAGCTCCCATATTTCCTCATAAACGGTTTCCATTGTCAACACATATTATTAGCATAATTTGCACACAATCCTTGTACTCATGTCAGTGTGATCTCTATTAAATTCTACGCTCCTACTAAAGACGTTGCATACTTAATGGTAGCATTAGATAAGTAAGATACCTAATGGAGGTGTATTACTGCACCTAACCCCACCCCACCCCAACTGACTGGATATTTTTCCATTGCCTAATGCATTCGCTCTCATGCTGCACTGATGTTTTTAGATGTTTTTTTATGCCTGAAGTAGTTCTCTGGAAAAAGCTATGTCATCTTTCAAACTGCTGATCGCCTCTGTTTATTACTAAAAACAGACCAGGACACAGAACAGAGCTGATATGGCAAATTAGGAATATTAAAACTTTAATACAAAAAAGAAACAAACAAAAATTGTATAATTTTCAAAGTTCATGAGCAGCAAGAAAACAAACATCGTAGTGCATTACTTATTCCCTTGATGCTTGCTTGTTTTAAAGTATATACACACAGACAAAATAATAACAACACACACTAAAACTATAAAGCTGTTAAAAGCTTTTCCAGTAACAACCTTTACTGCTTTTTTCTGGTTTCTTGTTTAGGAGTCAAGGTCTGTGGGATCTTAAAGGTACACTGTGGATTGTTTTATAGGCCTATAAACAAAGAAGACAAAACTCTTGATACAAATAAAAAGGTTTGCAGTTTGCAAGAGCTAACATGACAATCATATGTTTACTTTTGTAATGTTTGTAAGAGCTCAAAAAAAAATAAATAAATAAAATAAAAATAGA
>JAQFJA010000026.1:23597811-23607931 GCA_029874485.1 Naso brachycentron | reverse complement strand
ATTGAAGTTTAAATATCTTTTTCTTTGCTCTTTCACCTAAAAAAACAGCGTCAGATACAATCATAGGCTCTTCGAAAACCACATGATGTTAAAAGGCAACAACTTCGATTCATTTTACATCAAGTAAATTGCATCAAAGGTCTATATATGTAAGTGAATGACACCTAGAGACAAGCAGCAGTGAAGGAAATCGTAACTCAAAAAAGGGAAAGAGATGAAGGGCTTTTCTTTCCCATACACATTTTTCCTCTTCTCTCCTCTTCATGTTTTTCTTTTCTTTCAGTCCACAATGTTTGAATTACTTCTCAGCAGGACAGCACAGTGAGGTAAACATACGCAAAATATAATATAAATGTAAATATACAGGTTTTAGAACAATTGATCAAGCTTTAATGTGAAAGATCAACACAAACATCAAGAAGAGTGCAAGCTTTACTTTCTTTGTACTCAAACCTTGAATAAGCAATAAAGTGGCATCTCATTTTTAAAAAAATGGCCTACCAGACATCATCTCTATTGTCCTGATATTTAATATGCAGTTTAATATAACAGAATTTGACCGTGGCTTCCTCTTTTGATAATGAAACTCATCTTCTTTTGTCAAGAACTGTTTACATCTGACGGTTGGCCTTAAACTGACATTCTCTTCGAGAGACTTAAGTACCAGCAACATTCTGTGTAAAGTCTCTACTGCTGCCCTAAACAAGCCACTGAATCCATACAGCTGTGTGTCGCGTTTGTGGTGTCAGGTAGGTCTTTGCTGGGGAAAACCCATACAGGAAATGACACATATACTGTGTTTTCTCACAGCTGCATCATTTTTGATGCATTTCTGAACTCATATCATGCTGTTAACGTGTATACTTTAGCAACGTTTGCAAAGAAATACGCTTAAAAGTTAGTATTTTATGTATTCGACTGACAGGAGTATTGCTGCAGGAAACAGGGAGGTTGCACTGGAAAAGCTCCAGGTCTGTTTGTCTTCACTGTTGGCCATCTTTCAGGTGCTTATTGCAGTTTTCCTCCGTGCTCTGATGTCTGTGCATCTGATGAAATGGGGGCACTCATCCAAGCAGCAGCTTTCAGGCGGAGAGATGAGGGAAGACTCATCTCGGTGCCACTTTGATGTTTGCGAACCTGCGGCAGCTATCATCGTCCCCCTTCTGACAGGTCAGCAGCTGAAGAGCGACACACATATCGTCTGTTTGATGCGAGCTCACTGTATTATTCCTGCCGTGGTTTGAGAACATGAGAGGGTCGGCGTCCAACTGAAACAATCCTCACCACATTTCCAGCAGCAGCCGAGGAACTTGTAGGGAGAGGAAGTAATGGAAATTTAATTTTCTTTGCAATTAGAACCTCTCCCTCATAATGAAATCTGAAAGGGGATTCTTCGGGCGTTGCTCATTATTTTCTTTGAAAATCGCAGGCTTTTGACACAGGAAATTCAATTCATCAGGCGCTGGGTAGACTTCATTTCGAATCAACGGGAAGTGAGAACAGCCCTGCCAAAGGCTTTTTAATTCACTGGGAGCGGCTGACACACAGAGAAAAATACAGGGATGGAAAAATTCCAAATATTAACCAGTTAAACACAACTAATGGGCCAAACTGTGGTCTTATTGTTCAGACAGAGAGAATCTTATAAAAATTTTTTTGCTTGTTAATCTTCTTCTATGACACTAAAAAGAAATAAAAATAAGAAACTTCAAACAGGACTGTGCAGAACTCTGTCAGAATGGTTTGTATTACAATCTATATAAGTTGTATAACGCACCTGATTTGACATGTGGTGACGTGTCTCTTCTTCACAGCTCTTCTTCAGTGCGCACTGCCAACAGTCCCGAGGCCAAACAGTATTTTCAAACTGTACTTCATGTTTGTTGACAGAATTTACAGAGAGTATTAGATGGATGGCATTTTGCACATAGAGACACAGAAAGAATGAATCATGGGAAATTTTTGTTTGACTTAAAACATATTAGACTGACAACTGAGGGTAACATTGACCTTCTAATTATCTGAGAATTTCTTCTCAAACCTCATATTAAGGGTATCTGATCTCATGATTTGCATTGGTTACCCTCGCGTATTCAGTCTCTGTATTTCCTGATAAATTGTTAATCCAAATGATTTACGTAAGTAGTACAGAAATATACGAAATGAAGGATGGCATTCGGTCCAGTTTCAAGAGCTCTAACCCCTTAGGGTGGAAAAAACGGATATTTTTAGTCAAAAGATAATCTTTTCCTGACCCAAACCAACTGGTTTTTGTGCCTCAACATGACCAGACCTTAACCACATGTTGTCAATACAGATAATCAAAAACTGAAATGTAAAGAAATGAAAAGTTTCAACAATTTCGTGATTTGATGAAACCAACAATGTCAACATTTATTCAGGTGATTTGGTTGATTTATTTGTTTTTTTTCCTGCTGTTTCAATTGAAACCTCGTAAAGCAAGATACACTGAAATAAAACAGTTTTTACCACGGCATTATATATACATAATGAACTCTGTTTTTGCCATCAGTGATGGCAAAAACATCAGTGATGGCAAAAACAGAGCTTGGTAGAACTCTATGGAGTGCCAGATGGGTGAAGTTTTAAGTATTCCTCAAAAAGTTGGATTTTTCATTTGATTTGATTTGATTAAGGATCCCCATTAGCTGACACTATTGCAGTCAGCAAGTCTTCCTGGGGTCCAAGTAAAAATATACAAACTCACACATACATATTACCATACAAATACAAATACAAAAGCTAAAAGCCAGAAATCAACACACACACACACACACACACACACAAAACAAAAACATAAAACAAATTACTGTACAAATAAATAGACAATTAATCACCCATACATATCAATATACAAATACAAATATGGAAGCTAAAAACCAGAAATCAACACACACACGAACCCCCCCCCCAAAAAAAGTTGAATTGATAAGGACAGTTTTGCGCCGTGTTGAGAAACAACACAATCACTCCATGTTATTTGCGAGCCCCTTTGACAAAAAACCTCCCCGTCAGCGCTTTATGTGGCAGCTTAAGAGAAGTTAGTCTAGCCCGACCAGTAATTAATCCCTGCAAATAAATCACCTGACCGGAGGAAAGACGACACATAAACTGCATATCAGCGATCGGGTTCGCTCGACTTGAAACACAGAAAACAGTTATTGGGTTTCACCAACAGGTGCATTTGACTCAGATTTCCAAAGTGTTTCCCTTTTATTTTGAACAACACCTGCTCTGACTCTTGAAAACTTTTTTTTTTTTTTCAGATCGAGTGATCTTGTTTCCAGCAGCAACCCAAAGCAACACTAAAAGCCACCCAACCCAAGAGCAACCGGGAAACATTAACCGGCCGCTCCGCTACCCACTAATGGATCGGACCCATTTCATCAGCAATCTGACATTTAATGAATATATATTTTATCTTCCCGTGCCAGTTATCGGAATGTCCTCCCCGTTCCGAGAAATAGCCGCCCTGGGACTCTTTCGAAAGAACCTTTTTTCCTTCGACTGGCACCTGAACGCCAATCACACTCTCTGAAACCGGCCCACAATCCTCCCTTGCTTTTTCCTCTTCCCTCTCTGTCTTCAATATGGTACGCGGATTAATAATTCATGGCCAGTTATTAGGGCCAGTTCAATAGGAGATCTGCTGATGGAGGGTCGGCGCTTGGCGAGCGTGCCCGGAGGGATGCTGCGTGTTGTTGTGTCAGCCCCCATCTGCCAGAATGCAATAAGGCAAACAATGGAGGCCTTGATTTCCACCAGCAGGCCCATAATCTTTAAATGGCTATTAGCTGAAGAGTGCAACCAGTCAATAACCGACAAAATCCTTTTAAAAGCTTCTCTCTCTCTCTCTCTCTCTCTCTCTCTCTTACTCCTTCTCTCTCTTTTCCATTCCTCTCAGTCTCCCTTGTTCTCTCTTTCCTTCTCAGCCTTTCTTTCTCTCTGGTTTCTGGTCAAACTGGGACACAGTTGCAACGATAAAACTCTTATCACAAGAGTTTTTAGTGCCACCAGTGAGAGGAGGTGATGTGATCACAGGTGGCCAAAATGGGGACGACTAAGGTCGACATCCATTTTCTAATCATCTCAGGGATCATTACACTCCATCAAACCGTCTGTTGAGGGTGTGTGTGACCTCATATTGTTAGTGTTTGTTGCCATTAGCTGGGATCTTTGACCTCCAGGTTCTCTAAGATAATATGGATTTTAAAATTTCTTATTAGCAAGAACACACATACAGAAAGAAAGCTCTCCTCTGTAACTTTGTTCCACTTGTGGAAAGACTCCAGGTGGCAGCGTCTTGAAACAAGGCAGTTGTCTCCCTTTGACATCATATGGATGATATACTTTTGACATCAATCACACAAGATGCATCTTGAAAGAGATTGAATTACTGTTTACAAGGATGAGATTAAATTGTTTTTAATATACAATCTTATGAAAGCAATAACCTTTATGATGGCCGCAATCATATCCTAATAAAACTGATATTCATTAGTGTCAGGGAAAATTCCCTGCGTCCAGTCTCCTCAAACTAATACGCTACCTGCATCACCGGAGCTGGATCACAAACAAATCCTGTTGTTCTTCACTGTTGACAAGGTAAACAGCACTTGCTCTGCTTCAATCACATGCTGTAAACTCTTCGACAGAGAAAGCAACGTGTGTGTATTTGTAACACGTGCAATAAAAAAATACAGATTTCTGCTGCTCCATATTAAAAATGATCATTGTATTTATGCACAGCACTGATGTGGTTGTTTATTTATTTGTGCTGAGATTATTTTTCAATATTACCCTTTGAGACCCTTGAAAGCTCCACATTCACTGAACTTCCTTCACCTCATTGTCTCTTTCTTACCTTTAACGTGCCCACTGATGGAGGATAGTGCTGCAGTACAGCAACAAATGCTTTAAAAACTATGTTCTCAAGGAAAAATATAAACACTTTTGTATTAGACAATTAAAATGTTGCCTTGTGCAAAGCCAGACATGGCAGTTTTATCAATAGACACATTTCAAACACAGAGGGAGATTCATGGTGATCTGCAAGGTAGTTTTAAAAGGTTAACACACTGAAACACAACTCAACGTTAAAATAGCACAACAAAGCAGAACAAACTTAATCTGTAGAAAAATAAAATGTAAAACAAAAAATGCAAGAAAAAGATTTTTTTAAAAAAAAAGATGAAACAAAGATTGAAAACAAAAAATGCTAATACAATGACCGGAATAGTGAGGGCATTCCTAACGCCTCATTTCCGTAGATAAACTGTCAACTCCTTACAACAAGCAAATGACAGAATGTGCAATTACCTTTTACCTCATTGATCACTGTCCTCTTTTATGTGCAATAAGTATTAATTTATCCAATTTAGTGACATCATTTTGATTGTAATAGCTATTCCTTATGTGAATGACATTCGTTTAAGTGCAGTTCCATAATGTGAGTGTGTATGTGTCTCTTTCAGTGGTTTTATTTATTAATTTATGTATTTAACTGTTTTGTACTTAATTGAAGTAGCTCTGCAAATCTCATTGTATGTTCTTTATGTACAATGACAACAAAGGCTTTCTATTTGTAATTCTATCCGCAAATATATGGGTAATACACCCAGTGTCCAATGCAGGGAAATGCATTTCTTTATGGAAGGGGAGAAACTAACAGTTTAGCCTGTATGTCAAACTGACAGCCTGTTAGCTAAGCTAGCACACTGGCTTACAGTCTCTCCGAAATGCACTGCAAAAATAAAATTTTTTGAACATGTAAGAGTGATACTATGATATAAATCACCTTAGTAAATATCTCTTGTGGATCTTTGATGAAGCCTGCTTACTCACATGCATCTTGAAATTTCAGTCTACGGTAGAAAGAGAGATTGAAGCGGCCAGTTGTAGAGCTTGAGGGAAATGCATGTATTGGTGCGATTTTTACTGGACTCCAAAAGGAGTCAACAGAAGTCAAACTGCAGACTGATTAAATTCAAATGTGATGTGCAAAATCTCAAGTACGAGGCTTGAAATGTGGCTGAAAAAAGTTTATAGTTTGTTCTCCAAAGGTGTTTTTTTTTTTTAGTACTTGTAGGCGGCAATAAGGCACCTTACTATAGTCATTTTGTATTTGTGTAAGTCTAAATATTCTTTTTGTATGATGTATCACAATCATTGTGACTCTGCCTCCTAACACACTCAGTTTAATGTGTAATTCATCTGCAAAAAAGAGACCGCACAAACAATAAACACAGTTCACTAAGAGCATACTCTTTTTTCTCAATACCTCTAAAAATGTTCAATAGTTGCATGATTCAATGATCACAGTGGCAAACTTTCTCTCTGATGTTACAGTGCTTTGCTGACACTCACTTCTTTGTTGTTCCTCAGTCTGCCAAAACACACAAAGAGCCATGAATGAGTGAGTGAGTCACAGACATCAGCTCAAACAGATTGGCACGTAGGTTACCACATTGTCACGCATCAGTTCTGGTGTTTTGACAAGCCAGCCTGACCTCTGTGTTGCACAATCACATGATCACAACCGGTCAGGTCAAAGGTCAACGCTAATGGATGGTGTAGCAAGGGGAGCAGCTTCATGTCAGGGTGTGAGAGTGTGTGTGTGTGTGTGTTTATGCTGCAGGTTTCAGGACACATACTTTCATAAATGTGTGATGGAGTTTCCTGTCACATGGTAGTTGTTTCAATATACAGTATTGTACAAGAAAAGGTACTGTGGATTTTTCAAAGAAGTATTTTGCCAGTTTGAAGATCTTGACTCAAGTAGGCCGATATAAAATAATGCTTCAGATTTAGATTCTGTTCAACACATTTAAGAGTTTGAACCTGTTTATTCTATCTTACTACAGACACAAGCTACACCATTGCTTTTTGGTCTCGTCTTGTTGGGGAAATATGGTACTTCTGAGAAAAAAAGCACTTGCTTTATTAGAATTAGTCTTTTTATTAATTTATTTTTATTTAACCTTTATTCGGCCAGGTTAATCCCATAGACATCGAAGATCTCTTTTTCAAGGGAGACCTGGCCAAGACTGATAGCAACAAACAGTTTTGGGTGACAAAAAACAGTAAAACACACTGCTCTGCCTCAACTCTGTGATTCACGGAGGTTCCCGAAAGCAACACATAGGCTGCCTGCAGACTGAAGCTGCAGCTGCAGCGGATAGTTGTTGGGGCCAGCTTTGCTAAATAAAACTGCTGTTTTGTGTGACATATTATCGTGCATTCTTCAGTTTCGTTTTTCGAAGCCATGGGTTGTGGTCAAAGTTACATAGTGTTGCTTTAATTTGGAAATAATACATACTGTAAATTTGAAATAAAAAATAAAACTGCTGACAGTTGATGTTATATGGCCCGTGTATGGGGAGACTATCAAAATAAAAGTTTCCATTCTTTGTTTTTGGTTCAAGGCCAAAGTGCCCACACAGGAAACACACACAGTGACGGCTCAGTCTATCGCGGAAACGCCTCAAATGTGCCCCAACCTCCTCCATCTTTATGTCTGTCTTGACTCCAAACCTTATTCTACCTCTCTCCTCCCCTCTTCCATTAGTCTTTACTTTCTCTTCCTCTTCCTGTTCATCTGCTTTCCTTTGCCTAATCCTCTTCTCCCCTGTTTGGTTTCTGTTTCTCTAGTTTTTGCACTCTCCCTCCACCTCACCCGCTCTTCCCTCTCCTCCTCCTCCGCATCCCTCAGTATCCACCCGGCAGAGATTCATCAATCTTCATTGGGGAGACACATGTGCTGTTTTGACAGAAAGGGCTCTGACGGAGTGAGAGGAAGGAAAGCAGCAACCCCATGACAGCAAAGACACATTATCGGTGGGGAAACACATCCGACCATCAATTACTGAAGCCCATTCAGCTCCACCAAACGTTTGGGTATTAGCTGTTGTCACTGCCGTCTGGCTCAATGATCCGGCCTCACTGGAGAGGTGTTAAATCAATCAGCAGAGTTAATTCTCTGTTAGTCAACATCGTCAGTTTGATATGGTTCGATGTCAAATTCAGGTCCAAAGTGGATTGTAATTTCAGAGTTGGTGGCATCTCCGGTTTTCCAAAAAATTTTATTCACACTTTTTGTTTTGATCAATCTTTTCTTTGCTCGTTCAGCAGCTGAAATTGTTGCTAATGCTAACTGTCCTGTTTTCCATCTATCATTCCAACTAAGGAAAAAGACATATTACATTTTGGATGTGAATTATTACTTCAGCTTCTGACCATTCATCATGCTGACGTCTTTTCACATTGACAGTTTGATTGATAAGGGACAATTAATCGGATGTGGGAGACATCAGCAATGTAACGGATGTGGAGCTGGATTCGTTTGTAATTGCTGTCAGAGGTGATCTTAGTCAGAGTCTGGCCATTTGGAATGATATTACTTTGACCTAAAGATGACAGTTCAATTAAATACAGTGTCTTCAGGCTGAGAGGATGTGACAGACATGTCAGTGACAGTCGCCATAAGGGCCTTAATGACATCGCTGCCAGTCAAACTGTCACTGCTCTGTCCACTGGTGTTTTTTGTTGTCATGGAAATGAGTTAAAGAAATAAAAAAAAATCAATACACCTGAAGTCACTATTCTGATTTGGGGAAATAAAAGAAATGGTTGTCAAGGTACAGCTTTCTATTGTCTTACTGCATTTTACATAACTATGGGGTTTGACGGCATCAGATTTAAAATCTATACCTATGGATGTTCATGTAAATTAAAAAAACCTGTTTTATCGTCATTTTATAAATTTGTGCTGCATGAAATCTGCTCATATTTTTGCTGTTGTTCCAAGCATTCATTGGCTTCAGTTCTTTTCGTTTTAGTTTTGACCATCTTTTGAAGGGGAATTCCTGTATTTTTACCAAAACAACAGTATCACAGGAAATGCGGTAGTGTGCAGCGAAAAAGCAGTTTTAGTAGACGCACTGTAGTGAAGACGGTCGTATATTGCAGCCATTACAGTTTTATCATGGCCTCTTTCAGATGTGATCTACTGCAACAGTTAAAAAAACGTTTGTTGAGTTTTGGTCTTTTGCACAGCATGTTAAAATAGGGCCCAGATTTCCCCTTTAAGAGACTCTTAGAGTTTATTTGAAATGTGTGATCCATCACAGAAAGCATCGAGTCAGCCATCATTTTCTAAGATCCATTATCAGTATGAGGTAATGCAGAACTGCTGCTTCAAATCAAATCATTCTGCTTTTAAACTGCATCACACACAATGACACTGCAACAGTGACAAGATTTAATGCAAACTTGATGTTCTCAGTGATGGATTATACAACTTGCACAAGTTTTGAGTTCAATTGACGCACCAAATGTAGAGAAGTGAATGGAAGCCAGTGGCTGCTTCATCAAAAATGCTTTTATTATGGAAAGCCTGTAAATTTCAAAGGATTTAAAGGTAAAGTCAGTGGCATTTTCCTAAAAAACAAAATATAGACCTATACAAAATTAATCAGGCTCAATCATAACTTAAGGGCACCTAGCCGTGTGGTGGTGACTGTGTCTGCAGAGCCCCGCCCTCTTTCGTTCTGGGTGGGAATAGGTGTGTTTCTCCCAGCAAATGAAAGCACACAGGTAAGGTTAAGAGTGGACAGAACATAGTGACTGGATGCTATTCAGACTGGAGAAAATTGCAGGTGTGGATGTAGCCATGAAGCAAAGGAAATAAAGTCCTAGTGAGGCGAAACGGCAAGCAGCTGAAGCTCGCTCCAGAATGAGGGTGAATCTCAGTTTGGCATTGGAGGAGAGACTCGAGAAGAAGAGCGACACAGAATCTGTTGGACAGGTCTGCCAAACACCAGTGATTTGCTTGTGCTAG
The DNA here is from genome assembly GCA_029874485.1 of Naso brachycentron. Taxonomy (NCBI): domain Eukaryota; kingdom Metazoa; phylum Chordata; class Actinopteri; order Acanthuriformes; family Acanthuridae; genus Naso; species Naso brachycentron. The sequence goes on along the minus strand of JAQFJA010000026.1, from coordinate 23,598,072 downwards.
CTCGCAAATTTATTGACTGTACTTTTCCATTAAGACAAATGTAATAATCTTATGTAGCTTGCTGTGAGGGTACAAACAGCATGAGTGCACGCCACAATAGTTTGGTGGCTTTGAGCTCGGGAGGAGGGGCCCAATTTGAAAGTTGTGTTTACAAGTCGTTGTGTTACAATGCCACTGATTCTACATTTAACGAGAAAAACAAACATGTTGTAATCATCCTTTAAGTTTGTCCCACGTGTTCTCTACCTCTGAGGTAATTGG
>JAQFJA010000026.1:23577188-23587809 GCA_029874485.1 Naso brachycentron | reverse complement strand
CCGATCTCTTTAATGATATTTCTGAACAGGTTAATATTAGGACCTGAGTGATATATCCGTTTGCTGATATCACATATCACAGATGATTCTGTACTGGCATATATATTTTCTGATATATTACATTGAAACTGTTTTTAAGGCCAGAAAAAAATGCTTGTACTACTGATTTTAAATGCTGTAATCACATAGTTTGTTCAGCAGAGCACTTTCTGTTATTTAACAACTAGTAAGTGAAGTGTTTACTGTTCAGTGCACTAATGTTTGGAGTAATGTTTGTTAAAATGTGAGATATCCTGCCTCTATTACATATATTTGTCACAAGTAGATTCACATTTGGTCGATATTATGTGTTTATATGCTATTAGTCAATATATCAGATATAGGAGATTTCTTCCTCCCTAAAGTCGGTATCAACATTGGTTTCAAAAAATCCCATATCAGTCGGACATATCAGGTATGTTACAACTTCATTTATAACAGGCGTATTGCACAGAATATATTTGATTTTAAAGACAGGAAAAGAGGACGTTTTCATGTAAAAATGTGCTAAGAGACTCAACAATCTGTGACAGAATGTGACTTAAAAGTTAAGAAAACACATCTTTCTACTTAAGAATTACGTGCACTATTCAAAGAATTATCTTGAAACTGCCGCTGCTTGTTTTATCACTCCCACTCCTGGTTACTAAGTAGAGCAAATACAGATTTAAGGACTTATTAAGATGTATTATTAAGTAATGCCACATTGCAGATTTCCGTGTAATGAAGCACTTAATCAGAGTTACCTCCTGATTCCTCTTAAGGCTGCCAGACGGTGCTGCCTTATTGCCAGAGAGAACTTTGATACTCGATGATTCAGCACCCCAACGGATTCTGTTCAATGGCCAAGTTTTAAAAATGTTTTAGTGATTTATTTCTATAATATGTGCTGAATGGCTAAAGTGAGGATGTAATGATGTAATGGCCAATGAAGGTCTGATCAAGCAGCAAAAGCACCTGTTTAAGTCTGTGAGGGTTAAAATCTACCTGTAATTGAAGGTGTTTAGAGAAGCCACCTCAGCTCCCTCACCCATGTTTTATCTTCCTACAAAAAGGACTTTACCCGCTGTACTGGCACTGAACTTTTGTGTGCTGCACCATCACCTTTGCATGTTAGTTGCCTGGTGCAAAATTACAGTCGCCAATTACTGACCAAATTTAATTCATTTCTTTTTAAGAGCTGGTTTTGTTGCAAATATCTTCTACTGGTGCCCTTTTCACTGCAGGTCCGCTGAAGTTTTAGTAAAATGCCAAAGCTCACACAGGTCGACTAAGACATGGAAACATGTAGACAAACTGTGGCCCCTGTGAAAGGGGTCACATCTCACATCTCATGCAGAGGATCTCTAAGCAAAACTTCCCATCTGCTCTGCTGCTGCCCTGCAGTCCCAAGAGAGTGCTTAAACAGACTGTCCAGAAATTAGGAGTGCAACTAAAACTCTCTTCATGCAATGAGAATGTTCGAAAGCAGTTTCTCAGTTGATGCCATGAAAAGGAAACCATGATGAATGACAGCAGGCTTTCAGCATAAGTGTGCGTTGTCATCATCAGTAAAGGTCCTAAAGTGAAATGAGAGCTATGAAACACTATTGCATCTGTTTCCCCAGCTCACTGAATTTATTCAACAGTTCCTTTGCCCTTTACTAAAACAGGTATGTTTAATTAAGTGCAGACAGAAATACTGCAGTAAAAAAAAAGTGGACAAAGCAGCAGTGACGTCACTTACCGGTCCCATTTTGAAGCATTAAGGCTGACATTATGGTCGTTGCCATGACACCATATTTGGACAATAGAGTGGAGCCAAGGAGGAAAAGCATTGGAACCAATGACTTTGTGATGCATGGCTGTCACTCAAAGCAGCCACATAATTAGTAATCCATAATATGTAAGTTCTAATATGAGTTAAATAAGTGAACTATGTTAGGGACAGGCAAATTAACTAATGAGATCGAATCGGTGTGTTGAACTAGGCTGTCCAATACTGATATTACTGTCAGCCAGTCAGGTTGAGAAATTAGTAAGTCTGCATGAACCAAACAGGGAGAAAAAATACCTCACAGACATTTACATAAATTACACCTGCAAAACAAACTTTTTAGGTAACATTTGCGTGTTGAACTCAATCATGTCTCATGTTAAGTTTGCAAAAATACCTGAACAAACTGAAGTCAAATCTTCAAACATATTTTCTTGAGCATCTCTGTGCTCCTTCTACTTGGAGCTGGTGTTGATTCCAACCTGAATTCGCTATACTGCAAGAAAACGATCTAAAAATGTCAAGAATGTCAATAGGTCTACAGGTTGGGACTTGCCAGTCATACTTGTTATCTCCATATAAGTCCCTTTATGAATCAACCCAGCTCTCTATGACACCACATTTCCTGTAATCTACACCCCATCCTAAACTCTGCCACCCCCACCTCCAAAGTTTAGATCATTGATTGGTAACTTTGACGCCTGGACTTTGGCCCCCAACCAAAAATGATAACTGTTCATATGGGACAATGGAGCTAAGTGCTAAATCAATGGGGCCGTCCTCTGATGTGGATATAGCGTTACCAAGGAGGCCAGTGGCACGAAGTGGGGAAGATGTTTCCCTGGGGAAGACTTTTGGAGACACACCACTCCTGCCAGCTGAAACTCCGGCTAGTCCGGGGGTTCATCATTCACACAATCAATTATAGCACCTTAGCAAAGTGCCTTTTTTGGAGGAGTAGCAGTTTGTCTATCAATATCCTCTCTGGTGGTTTAATTGATGTGACAGCGGTTATAATCACTGACAGGACTGATTGTTGTTTTTGTCATCTCTGTCAAATCTGAGGGACAGATTTAGAGTTTTCAGAAGTTCTGGTGTGAGGAGGGTCAACAGTGTGTGCATGTTGGGCTACAAATTTTTGTGCATGACTGAAAGAGTCAAAGTCAGAATGAGGGATTAACAAAGAAAGTAAACAAGGTCAGAGGGTGAAGCAGACGGAGTGAGTCTGAATCGTTCCACTGTTGAAGGAAGTCTTATTAACGTTAGGACACTTCACGGTCAACAATATTTCTTGTCAAGTCATTCTTTTCATCTTCGGTTTCAAACGACCTCCTACCTAGTTTTGTAGCCATGCCGACGCTGTGACTGGACCACAGTATGATGGTGGCAGGGGGCGATTTTGGCAGCTCAGTGATCATTAGGGCCGTATGGTGTTATTCTCAGGCGCGCTAAATTAGCCCGTCCGTCCCAAATGGACATTACGTGCGCACACAATGCCAAACTGCGCTGTCAGGGAGGAGTCTGGGCGATGTTGCCACCACATTAAGTTGTTTCCATCATTAGGCTCACTGTAGCTTATTTCCCCTGTGAGTCGTGTGTTTTTGTTTCGAGGAATGTGTTTATCAAGGTCGGATGTGAGGCTCAAATGTACTGTTGAACAGTTATGTGTCAATGATTATGTGTCCCACTATATGTTTTTTTTTTGGTTGGTGTTCTTTTGTCTCTTTAAATTAAAAAACAAATCCCATGAAGCGCATTGACGAAAATGAGGATTTAGATTTCAGACAACATAAGCATTAGGCAAATAACAGCACAGTATCTGTAATCAGCCCCGCTGCCAGGGTCTCTGTCTCTCACTGTGATAATGGTGGCTGATGATGGGTTCAAATTAGCCTTCACATCTATTCCTCCCATTCTCTTCAATATGATTGTGTCTGATAGTGCATATCAGGCCAGGATAAATGAAAGAGTGTTCAGTTTAACAAGCAATGCTTTGCACAGAATTCTGAGCAGTTACAAGTTGAAACTTCCTTAAAAAGAATCAAGTATAATTATTTGTAAGAATACATCTGTTGTTTTTGAGAGACAGAGGGTAGATGGGAATTCAATATTAGATCATATAAGGAATTTGCCAGTATGTGGACAATCACAAAATACAAACATGCTCATTAGATACTTCCAGACTGTGATCTGTGCTACTATCTTAAATTCATTTTAGGAATCAACCTGCTTCCCCTGCAGGCTGCTCTGCTGACCAGCTCTGGGAACACAATGGGGCTCTAAAAACTGGGCTGCTAGCAGGCAGACTGAGCAGTTGTGCCTGGAAACCCGAGAGTGTGCCCCTCACCCAAAACTTAAAATACCAGCAGAGATCAATAGCTGCAGCATGTTGTCTGTTGTCCAGCAGAGTATTGCAGGTCCCGACATTTCGGCCGAGCCAGATAGATACCCAACTCATCTGCAACACGTCTGCAGTGGATCTCTAACTGCAGTCACATGCAGTCACAAGGAAAAGTTGTCTTGGTGATTAAAGCTATTGAAACAAAATTTATTTCCAAACTTATTAAACCAAAGCTATTGACCGAGATGTCAGCATGTCTCTTGACCTGAAAATCACTGACCTGATGTTTTGCACTAACATTCAGGTCTCATCCTCCTTAATACTAATCTTGACCTCAGTTTGCATTGTCTGATTACATACAGGTTGGATTTTTAATGTGATATATTTTTAGATTAAAGCTGCAATTGGTAACTTTGGGGTAAACATAAATAACTTTTTTTGTGTTCTATTTGGAAAAAATGTCATAATACCCACAGACAGCTGTTAGTAAGTGACATTGTCTGAGAGTATTGCAAGTGTTTTCCCATCATGCCTCTGTATTCTGGATTGGTAAAAATCCTATTGCTCCTGTTCTATTTGCCCAATCAGTGACGCTCTCTGTACTCTCTGTCCTGATTGGCCGGTCGACACTGCGCTTTTCAGCAACAGGTGACGTTGGTACGAGCTGATTAGCTGTTGGTGCGCTTACGCGCTGACTCGCCTCTGCCGACAACAGAGTGTCGCCGAGCGACACTGTCAGTCAGCTCAGCTGAAAGCTGAGATGTCTCGGTTCAAACTGGACTAAAAGAGAGAGCGACTACAAACGAAATAAAATGCCAGCTGCCACAAATGGCCACAGCAGAGTTGCTTCCCCAACGAGTCTTTAAATATCTTATGTTGTTTTTGGCCGAACATTTATGATTAAATATCATGATGATGTAAAATTAGGACATATTCTAAACTCTAATAGTGAATTGTTCAGATCAGTGTGAGTCTGTCTTTGAAATAATTTTATTGCACACAGGTTGTCTGAAGACACATAAGACCACTTGAGAGAAAAATGTGTGCTTAACACTTCATTTATCAAACAGTTATATTGAACAGCAAACAAGTGCACAGGTACACCGACTATCTGGTGCAAATAATACAGATTACAAAAACTCTCAAAGGGTGAATTCATATGAATAATGAAAGGTAAGAATTTAGAGATGTGAGGAGGATTGGATTTGGACCAACCCCACCCAGCAACGGTACTTACCCTCATTCACCCTCATGTTTGGGATGCCAGAGTTGGAAAGAGATATTTTCAGCAGACAAATTGTTTAACTTAACTCAACTTAAAGCTGTTTAAGGGTGCAGGGATTCATGAATTATTAATTCATAAACACTTAAAAATAAAAAAACATTAAAATTCATAATGGCCCAATATTTTTTTCACAAAAACATTTCATGATATTGTAAAACAACAGTATAAACTTATGAGGAGAAACTTTATTCAAACTTCAGGAGGGCAAAGTCAGTAAACAAAGATTTGTGTGAAATGCATCTTAACCTCATTTTTCATCAACAGAAGTAATAAAAAGAATTCTATACTGAAGTTTACGTAAAACGTGCTGCCTCACAGGTTCCCCAGAGGACACAAAAATGCAAATAGTTTTACATTTAATGAGTATCCTGTCAACTTGGCCTGTTCTAAAACAATAAGAAAGACACAATGAATTATTTTCCTGTTTTAAATAACGAAAAATAAAACATCTCCCTATGTAATTAAAAGCTGGTCTGCAGCCTCTGGGCGTTACAGACATTGTCTCAAACTGTGAGAAAAGATGAAAAACAGATCCTGCATAATCAGCGACGCGCCTCCACGAGTCAGTGCAAGTGCACCTCACTCAGACGCCTGTGTGGAATGCATTCTGGGTAACATGCTGTCTGGCCCTCATGTCCGTCAGCTTAAATAGCACCAAAGACAGAACACTTGTGGACCTCTCTGGCAGATTTATGGGCTGTTAATGTCTTCCCTCTTCACCCACTGTATTCCTGCTGCTTTTGTTTTGACGGTGCTGAATGCAGGTTATGATTCTCCAGGCTAAGACGTGATAAATCATCGAATTCTCACATCTTGTCGAGTTGACTCACTTGGTTTTCTGGACAGTCCGGTGGGCAGAGGGTCAGCCAACCCCTCAGGCCAGAAGGGTCAAGTTTAGGGAGGCTTTTTAGCAGATGGTGTTTTGAGTTCAGTCTGTCACTCAGGAAGAAGAGAGAAAGAAGAGAAAAGACACTTTACGGCATTAATTGACTTGTGTGTGTCTCAGTATTGACCCGAAAACGCTCCCCTACTTGTCTCCAAAATGAGACACTTAAGGTCAAAACGTCAGCAAAACAGTCCTCACGTATTCACCACCCACTTAAATATTGATGATAATCTGAGTGGCGCAGTTGTCATTGGATTGGAAATCAATTCTTTTAGCTTCTTTTGCAAACAACAGAAAAGAACATTACTCAATTTCAGAGGCTGGAGATAATCTTCTGTTTTTTTAGATGAAAAGGATTGTTTGTTGACACTTTCAACATAATACAAACTTCGAAGGTTTTATCTGATTTTAATAGTTGCATGAAACTACTTTGATAAAACAATAGCAATTTGCTATTTCTGCTTTGTATGCATTAATAGCCATGAAATTCAAAAAATGCAAATTTGCTATCTCAAAAGTCATCGTGGGAGGAGCTCTCTCAAGCAGCCCTGGTTCTGGAAGTAAAAGTCTGATAGCGTTAGCGTAAGCTAATGTTAAGTTACTTACAGTAAAAGCACTTCCGCAGCTTTGATCAGCAAGAAACTCTTCTTTTAAACCTGGTGATCAAAATAAAAATGAGGGAAAAGAAACATTCCCACAACCAGCGACTACCTGCATTTTTGACTCTCTAACTTGTTTCTGTAATGTTCTGCCTGCAGACTAGATCAGATTAATCACAAAAGAAAAAAGTCCAGCTGGTGGGAAGAATGTGAACATTTTGAAACCTCAATATTAATGTGTTTACGTGCATACAATGATCAGATAACTGAGATTAATTCGCTAATGACAATAGTCTGGTCTGACATGTTTACATACTCTTTAAATCTAAGGTAGGCAACATTTGGAAATGCTAACTTTATCATGAGACTTCGTAGGAAGCAACTGCACCCTCACTTCTCTGTTTTTGCGTTGGCTTTGCATTTTATTTCATTTTTGCTGCTCTTTTAAGTCCAGTTTGCACCAAACATTTACAGTGAGATGCAATGGTTGCAGGGAAAGTTGAGGCGGTGTAAACTGGTCCATCTCAGCTTGACTCAAGCCGGCTGTTGGTGTCACCTTTAGACTCTTGTGTCGGCCAAGGCCAGTTTTAGAGCATAAGTCACATCACTCTTTTAACAGCCTATCAGCTCGCGGGGATGTCACCTTTTGCTAAGAACTGCAGCGTAGAGTGGCCAATATAATACATGCGCTCTGACATTACCCTGATTGGCCAAAAATACCCTGCACAGTCTGAATACAGAGTCATGGAGAAGTGCAGAAGAGTGGTGTTCTTTCAGACCAGTTGAATCACAATATGTTGAAAGGTTATTGTGGAATTTTAGCATGATGACACCAAACTTAACCCAAAACTTAAACAATGTAAGATCTGAAAAAAAGGGTCTGCATGTAAGTTCATAATTCTTTCCAAGTATGTGAGGTAAACGGATGGTATTTTTCCCTGGCATTATGTGGCCTTTGTTAGATTTGGAAAACAAGTTAAACATTTCTGTCCTTCCTCAAGCTTTGTCAAGAGCAGAAGATGGCATCAAGCTTTTATGCAACAAGCCACCGCTTTTGGACTCAACCGCAGCTTGCCATGTTTATGTTTTTATAACATCTGCTTTCTTCTTTTTCTTCCTCTTCTTCTTGTTCTTCTGAGTTTTGGGCAGCGCCTGCACAGATTATGAAGAACCTACAAAAGAAAACAAATAAGTCTGTAGACATGCACTGAATAAAAAGGATTACTCAGCAAAACATAGGTGTCTCCCTCATAATATCATAACAGCCGTAAGACATGGGACTATGCTGTTTACACATAATCCAGTGATTCCAGTAATCTGATAATCATCATTGTATTAATATGCATGTAAACACACTTACTCACGATCAGTTTAACAGCAGTTTAGACTTGAAAAAGCTGGAAAACGTACGACTCTAAGTTTTCTGCTTGCTAGAAGCCAGAGCCAACCAGAACCAAGTGGCTTTGTCTCTTTACAACTTGTGTAGCTTCCGCTGCAGGCACAAACTGCACAGTGATATCACCAGCTTAAACTAGATGGAAATCTGAGGGCAGATGAGAGCCATGAGAAGCACAGGAAAGAATAAAAACAGGGATAATGTAGCAAACTGTTCTTTGTTTCCTCACACGGAAGGCATCCAGCCTGTGCTTTGCTTCTTTAAAGTCTCAATCAATCACCTGTTTTGTGGGTTGGGGAGCCATCTTTTCATCCTGATGTTAATCAAATAAACAGCACATGTTTTACACGGGGTTACTATCCCATATTCATCACAGCTTGCTTGTGTTCTAATGGCGTAATTATTCTAATGTTGATTAAGCCACTTGGGTAATTAGCATTTTTGATTGCGACGGCATCCGCAGGTGAAGGGAAGGGAGGGAAAAATAAAAGTGAGAACAGCCCAAACTTATAGCAGCAAATAGCTTTTTAAGAAGAGACATTTGTTCAGATTAGTTATGAGTAAACTTAATTCCCACACCAAACAAAATTTCTGTCTTAATTTAACATTTAAAGTTAAAGGTTGAATGTACAGCAGAGGAGCTGGTTTCGGTCGTGCTGAGGGAAGCCGCAGTCTTCAAGCGAGTGAGATCAGGTTCCTGCAGCGAGATGACTTGGTGAACTGAGCTGTGGCTTAAGGCACCGCTCTTAATGTACTTTTTTCTTGCTTTGGGAAAACATGTCTGTTGAAACAGTCAACAGAGTGCACGGACGCTCAGTGGCCTTACCCTGCGTTTACTCAGGTTACCCCATATGGACGTATGGCCACATGGTCCCCTCGGTCCTCCTGCAGCAACCACAGCTCCCTGCCCTTCAGAGGAACAGAGGATACATTGAGAAAACAATGTGTGTGTGTGTGTGTGTGTGTGTGTGTGTGTGTTTGGATTGGTGTTTGCTGTGTGTATACATGCAGGTTTAAATTTGTGTGCTTACTTGGTCTCTTTGCCTCCTCTCAAGCTACATTCCCACTGCAGGCCATCACTCTCAATCACGTTTGAATTACTTTATTAGGAGAGTGAGAGGTCTCACAATCAAAAGACGTAGTTTGCTGATGTGGTGAAGTACTGCTGGATCATGGGACTTGTTGTCTTCATTGTGAAACATCCACTATCATTGGTGAAAATCTCTCTGATGTGATTCAGGCAGACTGTCATGTTCGGGGACTTCTTCCTTACCCTTTAAAAGTATCATTCAGTGTTTCCTGCGTTGCCGATGTTGAAGGACCAAACGAAATCTGCCTTGAAAATCATGATACTTCGGATGATCATGACTGTGCAGTCTCTGACTTCAAATAACAAGATGGCAGTCCCTGTATTAGAAACATTTTGGCCTCATTTTTGTACAGTGGAAGCAAGTGGATAGGCATCATCCATCTTTATTCACAGTCGTTGATATCATAAGACATAAGATGATATCAAGGTGATATTATACATCACATCAGTTTCATAACAGCATAGAAGTGGACACATGAAGATGCAGGCAGCTTTAATGACCCTATTAAAAACAGACTTAAGGGATGCCCTGAGAGCTCAGTTGGGAGAGCAGGTGCCCCATGTACAGAGCAGTGACCACAAGTTTGATTCCACCCTGTGGTGCTTTGCTGCCAACTCAGTCTCACTCCCAGTGCGTCAAAAATCAGGGCCAAGGCCCATTGGCGTCAGTTTCTGATGCACAAGGTCTCCCTTAGTATCTTACTTAGACTCAGGGGACTTTCAATGGGTTCCAATGTTATCCTTTTTGTGACAATATCTGACGCTCACAGCGAGGGCTACAGTCATCCTTTCACTTTCGTATTAACCAGACTACGGTGCGTCGGTAACCAATGCCAAAGGGCCCTGACCGAGCGTCAATTTTTGATGTGCCAGGCAAGAGACGAAAATGTTTTTAAAAAATAAAGACTTAAACTTCTAAGAAAACTGAATTTTGTTAAAGGTGACTTCATCTCATATAATCAGGTGCAAACAAACCCTCCAACAAATATTTAAGAAGCTGAACCCCACCCTCATTTGTCAAATCCATTACTCTGTACTTATGCTCCACATCTTTCTTTTGAAAAAAAAAAAAAAAATCAATCAATCAATCAATAAAAGAGGTAAACATATTTAAAAGTCTGTATTTAACCTTTGAAAGGGTAAAGCCTACAGTAACAGATTTCTTTGCAACTTTTTGCAGTTCTACACACTGGTAACTGAGTGGCTTATTTGGCAATGTGTTAGCATAT
>JAQFJA010000026.1:23505679-23515756 GCA_029874485.1 Naso brachycentron | reverse complement strand
CTAGCTCTCGGTCAGTTATGCTATAGTTGTCAGAAAAAGTGTGTCAAGTGAGGAACTGAGTTGAAATTAGTAAGCATCATACATGAGCTGTTGCCATTTGGCATATACCTTGCCTACCATGTAAGGGTATGGTCAACAGTGGAAACGCAAGCTAGATCAGAGTTTACTGTTCCAAATCACAACAGACTGAATCGAACTGAGCTGCACTGCTTGTACTGTAGAGAAGGGATTGACTACTGAAGTAAGAGCCACTTTTTTAGCGCTGTAAGCACAATAAGATATTTAATTTTTTGTCACAAAAAAACTATTGTATGATATTTGAAAACTCCTCATCAAAATCTTAAACCTTTTTTTTTTGTTTGTTTGTTTTTTTATTGCTTTTAAATTGTTCTGGAAATACTGTAGAAGGATTTTGTAGGCCAGAAAATTATCTGTTTCAGTGAGTAATTGGGTCTGCAGTTACATCAGATGGTGAGCCAGCAACTCAAGTCCCAATAAAAGACATCATGATGATGTCACTCTCAAAAGTATGCAAAAGAATATGGTGGATAATGAAAATGGGTTTCAAAGAAGAAAAGACAAAAAAGAACTTGTTTATCTGTAGTGTCATTAACAGGCAACTTTTTATAAGATAGAATTTTAAAAACACATTGTAGTGCATTCAGAAATCCTGGTGCAAACCCCATATTTTTGTGTTATTTATTTCTGCTCATACCTGAGCCTGAGTAAACATAAGGGGTCTATGATCATGTGTAATTTTGGCATTTATTGGCATTCCCATTGAAAACATGCCATGCCATGGAGAGACCTCCCGTTCCACAGCTAAGAAATGAGATAAATGCACATTGCAATTAGCCCAACCTGATAGTTAATTTCTTGGATGGAATGTCTTGGACAGCCACCTCTCAAAACCAAAAGCTTGAACCCTGCCTCTCTTTAAGCAAACACACCTGACCTCTAAACGGGTTTCCTGGGGCAAGGTTTAAACCCGTGACCCCTTGGCCTGCCCCTGCTGTCTTCTGTTGCAGTCACCTTTGATGGCCCCCAACCCCCATAGCACACATTCACATCAAGAAATACAAATTGCCAAGCAACTCTGCAAGATTCTACAATTCACAAAGCATGCCTCTGTAAAAAATTATTCGATGGATGCCAACACCCAACACATACAAAAAACGTTCTCACTTTTTGCCCGATGTCTTGAGAGAAAGCTGTGCAGTTCTTATCATGTTAAACACTAAGCTGTTGCTAAATTCCTGAGGAGAGAAGTCGATTCCCCCCAGGGCTAACTCTTTTGGTTTGTGGGAGAGTGCAGCTAATTCTGTAGTGGCCGTTGTCCAGACATAACACGGTGGCTCTTGAAATGCTCTTGGGGATTAGATGACGGACAGCTGGACTGCTGAAACCATCCCGCCAGTTTAACTATCTGGCCCGTGCAGCTTCAACTGCCCCCATCCCTTCTCCTCTCAACTGTTCCCTCTGTACAACCTCTTCACACCCTCACTTCCTGGACACACCTTCCCCCAATTGCTCTCATTACAAGCGTTTGATGTCTGGTGCAGCTTGCGCTTCCAGATGCCCCTGAGGAGCAAGGAAGCGGGCGTGGATGTCTGTTCTTTTCTTTACTAAATGCAGGTGACTGGTCATTAGATTGGCTTGTCAGATCTGTTGCCAGTACCGCAGTTCTCACCTCTCACAGCCCAGCGCGGAGCTGCACCTTCTTGCATAACAGGCTCAACATGAGAACCTGTTAACTCGAGTTGTGCTGATCTAAAGAAACTTTATCTCACAGCTGGTGTCTTTTGATTGATGGGTTTGGAGACGCTGATGCTTTCGAGCACACGTCACAGTCGTAAAGTTGTTAACCACTCCACTCAGGCTTCTCCCAAAAGGGTGTGAGTCATTGTTTTAGCAACTGATTGACATGTGTTGCAGCAGGTGCATGTCTTGTTAGCGCTTATTTGCTTTTCCCATGATGCAAGGATGTTTGCTTCTAACTGTGACTCTACAGATTGGACATATTGTGTATGAAAACCAACCACTTTCCTTAAATGTACATATACTAGTTGTGGCATTAGATTTCCAGTTCCCAGTGACCTGGCGTTTTTCCCAGACGTGGGCCTCCAAGGCTCTCATTTCGACAAAATGACAATTACCAACCCTGCACAGACCTGATGACCGAAGGTGTCACAACCATGTGTTTGCACTGGATTGAAGAGAAGAGATTGCATCAAATGATAGCGTGCTTGTGATTAAGTTCCATGTCTCGTGGCATCTGTAATCAGTGTCTGGCCCAGATGAAAAAGCTTGTTGGCTTTGTGTGTTTATCAGCTGTTTCAGGTCCACAGCTGTCCTTTGGAAGTAGAGAACTGCCCATAAATAATAAATACGTGGTGCATTTGTCTGGAAAGGAGCCAGCAGCATATGTGCTCTTTCTTTTTTTTTTCTTTTTTCTTTTTTGTCATGTGCTATTTGTGCGCCAAGATTTTTCTTCATTTGGTACCTTTGATCTGTGTCATAAAATTCAGATCTCTTTAGGACAGGGACAGATGATTGCGTTCATCAAAATAGAGAGAAAATATTTTTTCTTCAAGATCATTCCGCCTGTTCTTAACCATTTCAAGTCTTAACTTAGTCTTCTTTTCAAAGACTGGAGTTGCTGAAGGTGTTCGAATTATTAAGTAGTAACACATGGCATTGGTCGATTGTTTTTAGCCAAAGAACCTTATCACAGTGGTCAGATATAGAGAACTGGTCTGAATTTGAACCAGTTAAAATTGAGTAAGAGGTAACACATTGTGAAGAAACCTGCTTTTTTATTCTGTTTATCCATTCCTAAATGCAAAATGTTGACCCATTGGCTATCTTAAGCCTTGTTTCCACTGAGGGGCACAGTTCAGTTTGGTACGGTACTCTTCTGAACGGTACCCCGAGACCTGACTTGCGTTTCCAACTTCCGACCGTACCCTTATTTGGTTGCTGGGATATATACCGTAAGGGTGCTCTGCCACTTTGTTCCCCAGGTGAAAAAATGTCATTCACAGTAATTATAATTAATAAAATATTTCCTTTATTGATCCCCTTGGGGAAATTCATTCTCTGCCTTTAACTCATCCTATTCATAGTTAACCGTAACTGCACATACTGCAGCAGCCTGGGGACCAACCCAGATCTTATGTCAGGAGCACTGGCCACAGGTGGATTCGAACCCGTGGCCCAGGGCACAGCCTCTATGGGGCACCTGCTCTATCAACTGAGCCACCGGTTGCTGCCACTAGAAATTCATTTTAGTGTTTAAAGATCCAATCGTTCCTAAAACATCTCATCAGGCAAGAAAGGCAAAAGCAAATGAATTGTGGCTGATGTTCAGACATGTTATTACTGTACATGTACGATATATGTGACAAATAAATCCTCTTAAAACCTCTTCAAGTGGTCATATTGGACTTAAGGTGGACTGATTAATTCTTGGCGTAACTCATACATTGAACAACATGCAAGAAAAGATTCAACCTTAAAAAATGCATTTGAGCAGCACAGTGAATAAATGATTTTTTTAAAAATAATTTTCCCACTAGTAACAATGGTAAAGAATCAATGTGAAAAGGCAGCAAAGCATCATTTTGTTTTGTATCATTTTTTTTTAATGTTACAGAAACATTAAGGCCAGTGTTTAATCTCAACACAGATCATCGGCTCATTGGTTAATTTTCTCTCTGGGGTGTAAGGAGCCGGGCTGGTACCGCCAGATGACTGACTCGTCTCACCTGGGAGCTGCGGCTCACAAGTCCGAAAACTTCATGACAGATACAGAAACAAGCGTTATTTGGATAAACTGACTACAGATTTGGGGTCGACATGGTAACATTATCGCCTAAAAGATATCTCCAATTTACTGGAGTGATATATTAATAGTACTACAGCAACTCTAAAAATAATTTTTTGTTTGCTTGTGGTCAGCAGACTGCAGCGTGTGTAGGAAATTAACAGTTAATGGTTGAAACATGTTTTTGTTGAATTTACGACCTAAATAATATGACCAGCATGTAGAATTTTGCATCAAAGTTTGATAACAGTAAAACCAACGTACAACTAAACAGAAATTCACTTAATGTGCAGCTGCTCGTGAGGTTTTGCTGTCTTTTGACTCGTATGTTCAGGAGTTGCTTTATATGCGACTTCTCTCTTTGTTCAAATGCGTCTCTGGCTATCAATGAAACCCTGCAATTTTACTGGATTCCACACTAGCTTTGCATGTAGGGACAGGCTCTGTGGCTTGTTGAACATGCAGTCACAGTGAACGGTGTGTGTTGTTGTGTCACATTTATACACTTGTAAATTAGGACCTCTGGGCCCTCGACTGGACTCACCTGTGGGCCAGCAAGTTCAATACTCAAGCTGCTCTCGTCTTCACAAGTACAGGGGATTCTCTGTGTGTTGAAAAGGGGATGCTAGTGATAGTTTTGCTTAGATTTGACCATTCAGAATGTTGAACCGAAGAGTGAGACATGATATCTTTTCTTGTGGAAATCTTTAATTTGATTTGTCATTTGTCATACAACTTTTATTGAGGAACAAGCACAAGAACATTGGTTGCAGTTTGACCTTTTTTTTTTTAAATTTAGTTCAATCATTTGAGGTATACCATCAAGAGATAAACACATTGGACAAACAGTCTCTTTGTCTCATTGGAAAGCCGGGACTTGCCCTCTCCTGCTTGCTCACAATAAAGGCATAATTTGCACCTGATGTATTTCTTTAAAAATGGTGTAATTAGGCTTGAATTTGTTGTCGTTTGTGATGCTTTTATCTCCGTCCAGCTGGTTGCCAATGCCAGGCCTGTAAACACAGACCCAGACAAAATGGGTCACGATAGGACTGTAGGCCAGACTGGCCTGTTGGTCAGCAAATAGATTCATGACCATTATGCTAGAATTAACAGTTTCTTTCTTTTGAATTCAAATGAGATCACAGAAAAACAAAAGGTAAAAAGCAGTAGCTAAATTAGGTAAAAGAAGAAATATTATGGCATAATATGAAATTATCTTCGTCTCCAATGCTGTAAATCTCTCTCTGCTTTGACAATCAGTGTTTCTTATCTAGCTGATGTGTTTTTTTAAGACACCTGCCTCAGGAAAAGATAAACCCCAGGCTGGCCCGTCTAAATCTCCCTCTCTGACTGAGATTAAGAGTAAGTTGTCAACAGCGGCAAAAGAGGTAAGGCTGTCAACCTTTTTTTTGCAAATGACCTCTCTTAATTGAATGTCTGACATGTGGTTAAGCTGATGATTTATTGGTCTTTTTCATCAGGGAAAACCACTACCGAAGACCGAGCAGAAGTTTGAGAATTTCGTGAGAAGTTCTTTTAAAATCTCAGACAAAAAAGTAAGTCATCTGAAGTCATTTAATATGTTGTGTATGTTGTTTGTTTGCATGTTTCTAAGAGCCTTGATTACGAGACATCTGAGATTGTTTTTTGTTTTTTTACGTGTTCACCTCTTGCATCTTGTGCAATTAAAATTTCAATATAAATTGCAATATAAATGCAGTGTAAATTTTCCTGCTTTTTTACTTTTGCAATCTATGCATATTGACTCTTAAATGTTTAGACTTGGAAAGGTGTGTTTTCAAGGAATGTCCAGATGCTGTTTGTTAGAAGACATGGGCACATTTACATCAACTGTCATTTCAGCTCTAAGAGCTTTTTGCCATAATAGAGAACCAAGAATACATCATTGTTCTTCACACTGTCCTTATGCCTTACACTGTTCATTATGCCTCAGACGTCTCTCCAGCTGTGTGTTCTTTTTGAATTATATTCATTTTGTGTCAGCGAGAACTTTCGAGATTAAATGGGAGTACACCTGCCAAGGCGAACTCTTTCTCAGTGATTTACTGGATTGTGTCTTTTGTAGCCTTAATGAAGGGACTGGTGGTATGTGGATGGTACCAGTCTCTGTCACATTCAAGGCCTTTTACCAACCCAAAAAAAGGGGTTTTCTAAATGCAGGACTTAAATCTTTTCTAATGCTGCTTGTCATTTGGGAAGAAAAACTGCCCCTGCACATCATTTGCAGAGGATGAATTATCACCTAAAAACCTCCACATTATCACTACAGACTGAATTATTTCCTGTGTGTCAGAAAGCAAAGCCTCTTTTTTTGTGTCAGAGCATCTTTATGAAGGCAATCTGCTTGAAAAACGCTATTGAAAACATTCATTTATGATTGCATTACAGTGTTAATATGTTAACTGTACAGCCATGAAATCTATTTAGAGCGCTACAGGGGCCTGTTGGACAGGGAAATGAGTGGGGGTGGGTGGAGCTGGGTCAGGGAGAGCTTGTTGATCCCAGTGTATAGAAACATCTGTGGAAGTGCTTTGGTTTCATCAGCCAAGGCTGAGATCTGTCAGACCTGGAGCACCTAGTTATATACTCTGGTATGTACTGTTGCCCCCACCCAGCCCCTCGTCATTCCCTACAGCCCCATCTACACTCAGCATTCCCACAGGCGAGATGTACAAAAGCATGTCGTAAATACATGTGAGTCATGAGTCTAATGCTGTGTACCGCTGTATTTCAATGCTTCATAATTTCTCTCTTCTATTCTGTCGTTTTTCCCTCTCTCCCCTCTCTGTCTCTCCTCTCAGGTGGTCAAGGACCTCTGGAATTTTGTACAAACACTGAAGGTTGAGAAGAAGTAACAAACCTTGTATTTTGAATAATTTGTATATTTTCCATCTTGCAAGACATTTAAAGGCACAGTCAGCAAGATTTCCTTCTTGGCCTTATAATATCATCATTAATGAACCTTGTAAAATTAGTCAGTGCTACCTTTTTTTTCAAACAGCCTCTAAGTATTTTCACCCAAAAATTTATCTGAAAAGTGTTGCAAGAATTGCTTTAATTACACATCACAAGACATACATTTTCAAATCATAAACGCAAAGGCTCATAGATATAAAACTTGTCAAATGTCAGCAACTAAATTTGGTGACCTGCCAAATTACAGATACTTTTCTCGCCGAAATGCACAACGGTTTATCCGTGTACATGTTCAACAAACTCCTCAAACTCCACCTGTTCAACATAGCGTTCAGCCTCTCCAAACTTTGTTTCCCCAGAAGACAATTTTTTTTTTTGTATTTTACTTATCCAACTTTGTAAAGCATCCTTGGGTCTCATGAAAGGCGCTATATAAATCCAAACTATTTCCTTTCCTGCGGGGTTGTCACGACACCACAAATTCATTAGTTGATACCAGTACCATTAAATTTACACGATTCTCGATACCGGTTGCAGTACCACGTGAAAAAACAGAAAAACTCATGTACTTTAACATATACAACATATACAGTACAGTCCTTTTTAAAAACCTGTTGAAAATTCAACTTCAAGTATGTAAGCCTTCAAGTATGAAAACAGCCTACTGGCTGTTGGTATGTTTGCTGCCTGCCCTGGTCGACTTCCTCTTCTGGCTGATACTGTAAAAGAAATATAACGAGATTTCAGTTCAGGTAGCTCAATGACTGTAAGAAAACAACACAAATGCATGCATACACACACACACCTTGAGTGCAAGCAGTAGCTATAATTTACTGATATGGTAACAGACCATTAGTCCTGTAATATTTATTTATAAAGCTAAAGTTGTATTTTTATAACAGATGACTGACAGATTTAATGATAAGGAAGGTAGCCTACAAGCTACAACTACATTATGTTAGCCTAAACACAATGTTTAACCACTGCAAACATCATATGGAACATAGTTGTTAAATACTCATCAATGCCAGCTGTCTCAAACAAAAATTATGTAATATGTAGATCAGGATAACATGATTCCACTTCGCATGCAATGTTAAATTAAAACTCACTCACCTCGAAGTCTTTGAAAAAATCGGGATGTCTGTCTTTGAGGTGCTTTGCTAAGATAAAAGTGTTTCCTCCTTTCGTCTGAAAACTTCACCGGCACTGCTTGCATGTTGGATTTTTTTGAATTTATTATTACCCATCAGTTCCGAAAGAATTTGTCATGGCCCGCAAAGTTGTACATCCGTAGAAAACGGGTACTGTCGTATTTTTAGACTGTTGGCATTAACTTGGTACTGAAGTATTGGTGCTCGTGACATCCCTACATTCCCGTAGAAGGTGAGATCAGCATGTATCATGCAGACATGTCACTCTCTCCACTTATAGTTGCTGCTTGTTGCATTGGGACTGCAACTGTATAACTGCTGCTGCATCTCCACAATTAAATGATATTGGCTGAGCCTGGTTTCCGGTGCTCTGCATCCATGACACCGTGTGTTCTTGTTAAGTCAGCAATGCAATAGGAGATATTGCAGAATGTGCCTTTAAATATCTCTGCTGTATACTGAGATAAATCAGTCCCAATTTGTGTGAATTTCAGCAGTACAAGGATGGTAAAGACAGCTGATAGAGGGAAAAGTGTCAATTTTCCTCTCAAGTGTTTTATTTTAGAATCTGTCTGCTTTTACGAAGCATTATTTGCTTATGGAACACGCTTACACTATTAATTTTTCTGCTCTACACATGTACAGACATTTCAGCATATTTTGAGAGTTTTTCAAAGTGTTTTACTCAGTTTAGTCATAGCACCTCGTGCAGCAGAATGTGCTGCAACTGCCTTTTTCTCAACTTGGCAATCAACACCAAAAGTTACTTTTTGTTTCCTGCAGTGATAAAGCAAATAAGCAAAAAGATTGAACTGCTTATGAAACATTTCTCATTTACAAAACAAAAAAAAGAGTACCGTCTAGAGACAGTTGCATGAAGGTCTGCAGTTTTAACCTGGCTACTGTTTCATGTCTTAACCAGTTAGTCTGTTGAGTAAACAAGAAGTGTCTCATGTTTTTACAAGAGCACACCTGACACGAGTGCGAGAACCGTGTTGGACTCAACGTTTGATTTTTTTTTAATGCTTTCAATACAAATCATGTAAATTTGTCAAACTTACTTCAGGCATTTTTAGTATGAATTGTTATTGAGCTATTGAAATTAATTTAAGAGGGTATTCATTGATTACAAACACAAATCATCCATGCAAGAGCGATCATAAGAGCAAGTGCACAAAAAATTCTCTAAGTATTATGAGCTCAATAAAACCAACAGCAGATGCCCTCCCTGATTTTAAATGGGTTTTTTTTGTAATGTAACTTACAGGAAGATTAAAAACGAGGCAAATAAATGGTTAACCAGCTCCAGAAGTATATTAACGATGTGGCACTAATGCTGTTTTTAGTGTATTTCAATGCATCTAATGCACTAAAAACAGATTAGAAGCCTATGATTAGCACAGATTATTTTATTTATTACAGCATAATTATAAGGTATATATCAGCAAATTACTTCAGAGTAACATGGCGTCATTTACAGAAAACCCCATAAAGAGCTCAACCCCATAATTGTTTGCACTCTTGTATATCAGTGCGCTGACAATAAGCAACACAAAACACTCACACTGCTTATGTTTATGATTGCGCATAATGCCTTTTATGAGCCAAATGTTGGCAGATGTATTCCATCTTTAACCAATCAAATCGCTTGGCTCAACTTTTCTGCTGTCTGTAAAGAATATTTGAAATTCTCTGGCTGTAAGCTGGTAATGAAGTCATTAAAGTCACTCTGATCATTGGCCTAAAATAACATTTGACATATCCTTGCTGCAGCTTTGTATTGAGATTTTAATTTGAGCAGGTTGCCATCCCCATTTTTAGCCCATATTTGTGTTTGTGATTGGTCCTTTAATGAACTTTAATACTTCCCTTGTATCAAACTCAATGAACTTTTTTGCTTTTATGTACAAGTACGGCAGCTGAACAGTTCCTTTTGAAAGTGTTACTTATTCCGCCCTTGCTAATAGCTGATTTTGCAGCTTGGATCTGTTGTCACGATCTTTATTTGAAATTTTGTGTTCTAGTTTGATTTAGAAATGTTTATGTTGAGTTTAAATATTGGGATATTTTTATTGTCACAGTAGTTTATCTTTAAGTCGTCTTTAGATTCTGTTCTAAGTCTTTTTCAAGCCATCACCTAAGCATGTCCCATGGAAA
>JAQFJA010000026.1:23488970-23500627 GCA_029874485.1 Naso brachycentron | reverse complement strand
GTACACTTGTCTCTGTTATTACTGTTCTTTTACTATTTCTTATATCTATATAACTGTGAGAGTTCTGCACAAGAATTCCAGTGCCCTTGTACATTTGTACCTGAGTCTTGATTCTTGAATCTTGAATCTAATGGCATATCCAGAGCTCGTCTGGAGTGTTACAGACATGCACACACTTGATGGTGGGAGCACTTTTGGGTTCAGTTTCTTGCCTAAGAACACTTGGGTGATCAAACCTTCTCAAAAGTGAAAGACCCACTTTACAACCTGAGCCACAGCTGCCCCAGACAGACATAGTAAATTTGCAGTTAGCCTCTTCCAGGCCTGAAACAAACCAGCTGAATTTTGCTTAATGCATAAAATGTGGCAAGTGTCTGGGCACCCTCGTGGCTCAGCTGGTAGAGCAGACGCCCCATGTACAGAGACTGTGTCCTCGCTGCAGCAACCACGGGTTCGATTACAACCAGTGGCCCTTTGCTTCATGTCGTTTACTCCCTCTCTCTCTCTCTCTCTCCCACATTTCCTGTCCAATCTGTCAGCTGTCCAGTCAATAAAAGCACAAATAAGCTCAAAATATAAACATATAGTGGCAAAGTCTCTGTTGAAAAGGATCAAGATTTTTTTTGTGCAGCCACAATTTGTGATTTGGACTAATCAGAATTTTATTTTCATGCAAAAATCATGGGTCTACCAGAAAATTTCTGCAGAGACGTCAAAACATCTGTCACACGTTTGAGTGAGCTGTTGTCAACAATGTCTGTTTCCTCGGGTAGTTTGTACTTAACACATGAAACTAAAACTACTGAGTGTGGCCTCTAACCCCAGAGACACACACATACACACTCACACACATGCACACACACCCATCCCTTCCATGACAATTGTTTTGACCTTTGCTCTGAGGAAATAAGGCCGTCTGTGCTTGATGTGACAGGTTGGCACATCACCTGGATACAAGCAAATAAACGAGCTGAGGGAAAAAATATCAAGGGAACATTTCAAGCATTCACAGAGAGCTTTCAAAATGGAACAATGACTTTGCCCCGGGGGAAAAAAGTGATCATGCTGGTATGTTTATATTAGACAGAAAGGAAGCCATCATTGTCATCACCAGTGATTTTCTCTTTCACAGCAAGATTTTGACAGTTGACTTTATCTTAATAACAATTCCTCATATGTGTAAGTCAATTGTCACGGATGATGCGCTTATGTAAACATTTCTTCACAAAAAAGAAAAAAAAAAAAAACAGCAGGCAACTCTTTTCCTGTCAGGATTTGTGAACTCTGTGGCATTATCATGAAGAGTGAGAATACTAAGCAGTGTTATTTTTAACTATTCCAGTCATAATTGAAGTCCTTGCTTTCCCTTGTATATTTTATGCTGTATTCAAACTTTTTTTTTTTTAACTTGTCTGCTTTTGGCATTAGGATAGTGTGGAGGATGACAGGGCGGGGATGTGTGTTCATTCAGGGATTGGGAACACTTCGGCGAAACAGACATCAGGGGAAGTAATTGTGTAAATTAGAGGAAGAGGTGGGGGAGTTCATCATCTATCTTCCCGTAAGCAAACCGTGGCCCAGTAAAACACAGCCCAGTTGGTACAGCAATAGGACATGTGGTTATTAATACAGAAGAGGGAGGTGCGCTCACTTCGACAAGCGCCAACACGCGAGCGCATTACCTCTACGGCTGCTATGGCAAAGATGTGAGCTGCATTCCTCTGCCCACAAACTCGCAGCTTTTTTCCCCTAACAGAGGAGAGGCTTCTGAGTATCAGGCTCAGATCTGGGGGAGTTTGAGGGCTCAGACAACGCTAAAGAAAACTCACCTAGACGTTTTTCTGTGGCCTTGTCTCCCACATTTTAATCTCTGTAAGATTATGCTTATGGATTTGGATAAGTGCCATTTTTGTTTTGGTTGCCATTTGACTAAACAGTGGATGAGACAACAGCTATCTGTATATGTACTGAAACAACATATTTGCATTCTGTAATCTGTTCAGTAAGTGCTGCCAGCTGTTTTTAAATCTGCTCATGGGTTGCACACTTAGCAAAAGTCAGAATGTTACATCCCTGTTCTGGCGTGCCGGCCCAGCTTTTACACATCAGTTTGTTGCTGTCACTACCTCTCTTGTCAGCTCAGAGGCGTAACAGCAACCCCTCACTCCACCTTTGTAACCTTCAGACAGAACTGTGATGTGCATCACTGTCTCAATATTCCCACCTTGAACACTCTGTGTAAAAGTGGCCTGTATTTCCTCTTCTTACCTCAAGAAAGTTGTACTGTTGCTTTCAGTTTACTCTTAATTATAAGCCAACCATATTACTATCCGTGTCACCAGTTTCCACCTTTTTAAAAAAATGACAATATGAAGCTTCTCTTACAAAAATAAAGATTTTCCCCTTGTCCTGAGAAACTATAGCTGTTCACAAGTCATGTGACAAGAGCTGCCTGGTAAAATGGAAGTGAAAAAGTTCTGTTAGACATAAAACTGACAGAGGCAGATGAAAAGCATCCAATTTGGACGAGGTGAAAGACAGTGATCAGGTACAGGGTTTCATCTGTCTCTTGTCACACTTGCTTTCACTTGCAGAGTACCACAGGGCTCAGCTGTTGGATTAGTCTTGTTTCATCTACATCTATCATCTCTCTACTGTCTTCGAGCTGTGCAGTCAAGGGTAACACCAGGGTCTCCAGAGGCTTTCTGGTCCATGTAATAATGCTTTGTAAGGGTTGTTTTGAATGTCTGTTGATCAGTGTCAAGAACAAACTCACTTAGAGACCTGGGCCCATTTCCAGAGTCAGGCTGTGGACTGGAGTCATTAAGCCTAAAGAGGCTACAGCCTTGTTAGCTCACCAAACATGGGATCAGGTG
The DNA here is from genome assembly GCA_029874485.1 of Naso brachycentron. Classification (NCBI taxonomy): domain Eukaryota; kingdom Metazoa; phylum Chordata; class Actinopteri; order Acanthuriformes; family Acanthuridae; genus Naso; species Naso brachycentron. The sequence continues at coordinate 23,497,751 of JAQFJA010000026.1, read as the reverse complement.
CAGGTGTTGATGGGTTGCAAACCTGGTTGCAGACCCAACTGGTGGCCTTGGCAGGACTGACTCTTAGAATGTGGCACGTCACGTTTCTGGTAGTGAGCTGGCCAAACCTCAGAGGTCCACCCCAGGTTCTAAAAGGGGCTTCCATCTTTTTGTGGAATTTTCCAGCGTGAGATGCACCAGCACATATGGATGTAATGAGGTCCTGGTTTTATATTGCTATGGTGAAGTTTTTGCCACAGAATCAATAAGTTATTCCGGTGGCACAGCTGCTCTGCATGGTTGAGACCCCTGTTCACAAGTCTTAAACTTGAACCCTCTATTGCAGAAGTGGGTTAAATTGTTGAGGACTGCAAAGGATATTTGCTAATGTCCTCGGATTATTACCCTTACACAAGACTTCTGTGGAGGGGCAGGAAGTTTGTGTCAGGGTGTATTTAAATCTGCTTTTTACTGAAAGTAAAGTTGCAACATGTCAGGATCATCGATGCTTTTATAACATATGGTTGATGCTGTTGTGCAACAGTTGCAGTTTGTTAGGCTTAGGTACCAAAACGACTTTAGGTTGAAGAAATCATTGGTTTTATTGTGCCTTCAAATGGGGCCTTTTTTTATCGTGTTTGCAAGAAGAGACCATACAAACAACCCCTTCATGTCGTATTCATGACATCGTAAGTGGAATTGGTTGAAAGCTCAGAGTTCATGAGTTGTGTCATGTCTGTTAATGTTTTCAGAAATGGCAGAGCCCAGTATCGGCCCATATAGGACCAACAGTAGCTGCGGCGAGTGTAGGCAAGTTGTTAATCTTGATAACAATTGTCACCTTTGTCATCTTGTCTCTTGTTCCTGTGCATGGTGTTCAATCACAAAGTAATAATAAAGAGCCAGGAGAACAAGAGATCTTTTGCGTGCATATTACTGTTTCCTAGCAACGCTGTTCTTGTGCGGTTACCACTTGAATGCCAAGCCTTTCCTGTATATGACATCACAAGTTCCATTAGAAGGCAGCATTAGACATTTGGTTTCACTCTTGCTTTCACGCAGGTCCTGAACTCTGGTCTCTTTTGCCAAACTCCTGTGTGTGACTTTCTCTATCCTGACCTCCTTCCCTCTTTGGACCTTGTTGCTCTTTTTTTCGACAGGTGGAGCAGTTTCTATCAATCCAATAGCGATGTGGAGGGTTTACATTGGAGTTTGTTGAAAGCCTGGTGCATCTTGTACATGCGCTGAAGGGTACCTTGTGCATGGATTCTCCATTCTCCATTTCACCTGATGTCACCACATCACCAGATGCCAGCAATTAAATTATGAGTGATGAAGATAAGATGATGAGGATAACAAACATGCTTTGGGAGGATTTGTCAATAACATTTAGAGTCTGTGTTCTTCAAACTGGAGAGTGTTTCCTTGTGGTGACCACAGGTAGGAGCATACCTCCTTTTTTAATTTATCACTAAAACACAGGTTTGTACTGAACACACATTTATCTGTTTCACGAGCATGTGTCTGGGATTGGCAGCCGCCTCAGGCAGCACTTTCATCATATATTTGACAGACATGCCTCACTCAAACCAGTGTGGTTCAACAAGATAATTTGTCAGTCGCCAAACTTCAAAAGGCTGATATCTGTAATGAGTTTAGCCTCTGAGCTTCTGAAATGAGGCTGTTATGCACCTTGCATGTCGTCTCAGTTGATACCTCTTCCAGCTTCTCCTGGCATATTCTCTACAAGGTTTTCACAAAGTGGAGGCATCTATTTGTAATCTAAGCAAAAAGCAACTACAGCACCGACTGCTTTCCTTCTGCCAGTGAAAGTGTTGTGTTATCCACAGGACACAGAATACAAAGGATGATTATATACACACAGACATTTAGTTCAGTAGATTTGACTGCAGTCAGTTACTTTATGTCATCCCGTAGTCTCACAATGATGTTAAAGAGATGGTAGATAAGAATAAAACTAGTGCGAGTTTGCAATAAAAATGATACAGTTGTCATGGACATGTGTGTGTGTGTTTGAGTGTGTTTCTATAAAGTTTGGCTATGTTACATGAATCTGGAAGTTATGAACCTCTTTGTTACAGGCCACTCCCACGACCACACCCCCTTTTTTGCCAGTTGGCCTTTCCACTAAATCTTGTGCAAGTCCATGAATCCATTTGGAAGTTTTTCAGTAGGTCACATCCATTACTACGCCCCCTTTTAGCCAATTGGCAGGAACACAAACACACACCCTCACACACACCTTCACACACAGAGACACACACACACACACACACTTGACCTCCATGACAAATTTCAGCCCCCTAGGGTGAAAACTGTGGCCACCAAAGAGTGGGGAATTTCTGTAGACCAACCAACCCACATAGTGACCGGTGGAGCTGCAAAAAATAACAAATTTTATTTATAAAAATATGCATATGAATGTTCTGGACAATCATATGGATTGTCCAATCATACCCCAGTGGGTCCTTTCCTGCAAAGGTAGGAGAGAATGCAGAAACTGAAACACTAAAAGTGCTTTGAAAGGGTTTTTACAAAATAAAAACAGAGGGATAACTTACAACTGACAGTTCAAATCATTCCACACTTTATGTTGGTTCAGCTAATGCTGTACTTAACCTACAACACACTTGAACCAAAGCTGCACTGTCTTTTAACCTGATTTACTGGTTTAACTGCCTCTATTCCAGCTAAGCTACTCCTTTTTTATTTCCTTTATGCATTAATTTGTCCCACCAATTATGACAGAAACACAAATGAAAAGTGTCCGCCAGCTGTCAGTTAGCTCACTTTCAAATATCTTATGCACACATCATTAATGCCACTTTATCACAAAATAAATCACTGTAAACAGAGCTGAACATTCGTGTGGAGTATTTTGTAATTTATTCTTTCTTGTGCTTTGATATGTCAATGCATCAACACTGCAGGGCTGAGAGTTTATTCAACAGTCAGCAGCAAGCATATTGAGTTGCTTAAGGAGTGTGATGACAAGTATTTTCTTTATATGACCAGATTTTCCTATCAGGGCAAACTAATAGAAAGTATTAAGTGACTAAAACAGATCTTATGCATTCAGTAGTCAATTGGTAATATACACACGTCAACCAAATTGCTCATCTTTTCAGCACATTAACATCGCAAATCTGTACCATTTGTTTGAAGTAGAGTCTAAATATGAGAAAAGACCTGTAGATAACAGACAAAGTGTCATGTCAAGGCCAGTTCTAGGCATTGTGTGTGTGCGTGTGTGTGTGTGTGTGTTCGGGGGGGGGTGTGTCAGGCCCCCCAAAATTCCCCATCCGCCCCCTGTCTGCCCGATTTTCTCACTCACCCAAATTTAAAAAAAGAAAGTACTTTACTTTGTTCTCATCAGTTGAACCGATCATTAAAAGTCACTTTGAAACAACACATTTTACTTGAAGTCGAGCTGAAGTCAGATATGCATTTTCAACCCTTTTGGACCATATCCCTGCTCATATTGTGGTCAAATTTAAAAATGTATCACAAAAAAAAATTACAAAAAATGAATTATGTCGTATTTTTATATTAAAGTCTGCCACTTCTGTCATTCATATAAAACAAAATCTCCTGGGTCCCTGATGTCATCGTTGACTTTCGCCGTTATTGGTTAAATCATTTGTGGAATTCAGCCAATTATATCACACCAATCCACCTGTCAATATAAACCTGTAAATATTAAATAAACTAAAGCTACTTGTTGTTAAAATTTAGCAGTTAACTATCAACAAACAAAGCCCTAGCAACAGTTGCCAAGGAGTAACAACAACTCTTGCCAACAATGCTCTAATCAGATTCCTCCAGCTTATGTCCAGCCCATACAGCCCGTCCATTGGTTGTTTAATTGTTTGAATAGCGAATACCTCATGACACGGCAGCTGACGCTCTGGAAAAAGACATTTCAGCTCATCTTTAAGCTGATTGGTTGGCTTGGCCCTTTAAAATATAGTCACAGCAAGACAGTGGTGTCAGTTCTCCGATCAGTTGATGCTGTTACCTGATGGCTGTACACAGCCTGTCTGCCTGTTCTTGTTACTTAACTTCTCTGCATTGGCTTTGCTCTATCTCTGTCTCTCCTGTGAACATTTGATTTTTATATTTGTTTATTTATTTTCTTTATGTCAGACTACATAAAAATTAGATAATAAAGAGTAAATTACAGTACAGTTGTACATGTAATAGAAAAGAGCACTATACGTAGACTGGAAAAATACACCAGATAAAGGCAGGTGGCCAGTTCTTATTAAACCAGTTTCCATCTACTGCGAGAATTGATTATATTTAGACACAACATGGGGGGTGGGTCAGTGTTTTGGATGGTTAAAATTAAATGAACTACAAGCGTAAATATAAAAATTGTGCATTAATTACTACAGATTACCACACACACACACATGCACGCACACACACACCCATTCAAAGCAGTCTAGAACCAAGCCTGGACTCCATTATCTATTTAAACCTTTACTTAAAGTACAGCCCACATGACTGACCATGAGTTGCAGGAAGTAAAGTTTAGAGTTTCTTGTATTTTCTAGAGATGGATTATACCTACCATAAACCCATTCATATGAATATTTATAGATTTTTTTACCTGCTTTACCTACATCAGAAACATTTTCAGGTCAAGTTCGGCACCAGATGATCAGGTAAGATCTCAGCATGTTTTGACAGGCAGACAAGATCAATCAAACTTTATTTTATCTGTCTAAATTTAGTTTCAGGTGACGCAACGCATCACATATTTCTTTGAAGGAAAAGACACAGTCAAGAGCAAAAACAACATCAGCCATATCAAAGCCGGGTGGGTGTGGAAGGGTCGAGCCTTTTTCTTGGTGGGTGGAGGTACCAGTCTGCCTTCCCTTTGTACATCTTACATCTGGAACGGGCACATTTTTCCCCCTCTTTTCCAAATAACATCTGCAGCTAAAAAGCCAGACAGGTAGTTAGAGTTGATTGGTCATGGATGGATTTTCTCTCTCTTTCTCTCTCTCTCTCTCTATGTTGCTACCTCTCCCTCCCTCCCGTTTTTTCTATACCACAAAGCCCAGAGGCTAGTATTTCACTGATTAGAGAGTCCCTCCATTTGAATGGTCGTTTGTGTATTGTCAGAACAAAGGGGCGACGGCCTCTGAAGAGGTGCTAGACAGGGGAATGGATTGGGCTCAGCGATTAGGATGAGTGGAACTGCAGGTTCAGGCTAGCTTACCAGAGCACAGGCTGCTCAAGGAGGGACTCCACTCCAACGGCTGTGGGACCTTTCGTGACTGGAAAAAGCCGACTTGTGTGCAGCAGCTGCACTCTAGTACAACTTATTGTTGAACTTAAATTGTAAGGGAAAGCATGGGGAGTTTATTGGACTAACTGCCCCCTTGTAGTGCTCTGGATTAGCTGTCACTCTGTCTGGATATTGGAGAAACTGGGGTTAGGATTAAGGTCTTTTACTCCATGTAAAATGCTTAGTGTGAGCTTAAAGCAGCCACCAAGAAGCACAAGTTAGCCTTCAACAAAAAACATAAAGTAAAATCCCACTTTTTGCCTGAACAAGACGACATTTCTGCTGCTTTTACAATGGTGGTCTCAGGTTTTGAGATTTTTCAGCTAACTGGAGGGGACAAATTAAAACATGTCAGAAAAAATGACTTTACTGCTCTGTCCCTATTCTGATTAGTCAAATTATAACAGATTTTTGGCCAGCAGTATAGTAGCAAGTCAATTAATCTAGCTTTATAAGATACCAGCTTGAAATATGAGTATGTGATTTTTTTTTCTTTCTTTACAGAGAACGATTAGGCTTAATCAAAAAGTGAGCATGAAAGGTTTTATTCCAAAAGGTCAACCTTAATAGATCGAATTATGAGTTTTAAACAATGCAGATCTTCCACAATTATTCAAGTCAAATTGTTATGATTGCAATGTTCCTGAATTTGGTCATGTCGCACAAGATGAGACCGATCTCGTGTGTTGCCACAACAAGGGCACAACAGACCAGTTTCACCTGAGGAAGTGTTTCTCAGACAGCACGGTAATGAGATAAACATGAGCCTGACAGCTTTCGCCTTTGAACACTCACTCAGTACTTCTCACCCCTAACATGAAGGTAATAACTTGAAATCAAAGTCATTATCAAATTATGTGGGTGAGTGCGGGTCACACTCTTGGTGGGCTTCAACATCCTTTTGATTCCTGAGCATCACCTTTTAAAAGCTGCTTCTAAGCCGATTTTTAATTTACTTTGGGCCTTTTGTGTCTTAATGAAACCTTCAAACTGCCATTTCTTCAAGGGTTCAAGATGCATTCTAAGCAGCAGAGCAGCTTGGTGTTTTTAATCATTGTAAAATAATCGCACAGTTTGTGTGAACGGGTCAAACGTTCTGGCCAATTTTTTGAGTCTCTCAGCGATTTTGTGCCACATTACAAACAACCAGACCCTTAATTTGGTAATTATGGCAATCCAAGAAAACAATTATGGGGTCTTTCAATTCAGGGAGGAAAAGAAACTAAAGAGCTGACAAAAAACCACTGACATCATTTTACTTCCAAAACTTTCGCCACCAGTCCGCCCAGTTCTGACGGCTTATTATGTCATTAAGGCGCTCACATTGTTCAGCAAAAGTCTAAGAACAGAAACAAGCCTTTTTGATTACCTCTGCTCGTCCAAGGGACTTGACATTTATCTGTCGAACGCTGGCCAAAAACCTGCACACATGGGGTCTGTCGGCTGATTGTTATTCATTTGCAGCACTGTGACACGTTTTGGCAGTTTCTCTGCACTGAGCAACGGCCAAAGAACCCATCCAAGCAAGAATAGTTTAGTGATGTCTTCAAAATGCATGTAGTCACAAAGTTATTCCACGTGTTAGCAACAAGAGAGCCCATACTTCTGTTTATGTTTTTAGACAACTCTGGACTCCCCGCTGGATGAGATGGAGCAAATCATCATTAATGTCAAACAGGCGACTGAAGTCAGTGGAAACATTAATATGTTCTGCATGTACCGTGGTGCTCACAGATGATTTGTTGAAGAGGGACGCTTTAATTTTCGCCCTGCGCTCCCACCGCCTCTCCCCCAAAGAGCGCCCACACCCAGATTCTCTGGCCTCTTCCCTTCAAGGCAAATCCTAAATGGCCCCTAATGACTCCATGCAAACAAAGTGTGATGGAGGACAAATTACTGAAACACTTCCTGCTTTTTTTCCTCCTCCCTCTCCTTCAGGTGATACTTGAAAGGTCTCCGAGGTAGCCAGCGAGCTGCGCCCTCCCTCCTCTGGCTCCTCTCTCTGTCACCCTCTGCAATGTCAAGGTGTCGCGACCCCGTTACGACCCGAACCCGCGTTAGCTGTTGGACTTCAGTAGCCTGCAGAAGGGCATGGCCCGCAGCGTGAAAAGGGTTGTGAGTGTGTGTTTGCAGAAACGGGGGGGTGGGGTCAGCATATACTAATGGGGTGAGGCTGATTTCAGTGAGATGAGAGGAAGAGGGCCGTCCCCGTTTAGGTCTCACACGCTTGTCGGCCTGTGACTTCTAGTTAAAAAAAAGGCTTCTGGGTGGCTTATATGAGTCACTGGTCACCCCTCTGCATCAATCGCCTCACCTTGAGAATTGAATGGAACACATATGCCCCCACTTTCCTCCCAACACACACCACAACTGCCCACCCCTCCTTCACGGCCCTGGCACCCCTCCATCCCTTTAAGTCAATATGTCCGTGTCAGAGATGAAAGTGCAAAGTGGGAGGGACGCGGAGGGGGTCCTGACACTAATGTAGTACATTGGGCTTCACTTACTGATCTGCCAAGTTCTTTTGTCAAGCCCTAAATGCCTGCTAGGGCCCTTTGAACCGCTGAGCGCTCGCCCGCCCTCAGATGCCTCCTCCTTCAGCTTCAATGAGATATCCTCGGTGACATTCCCACAGTCCCGTCCCTGCGGACAGACACGCATTGCTGCACGGACGCAGCGAAGGTTCAAATTCAAAGGCTTGAAAGGAGTCTGTGAGTCGTGTAAATAACATCATTCGCCACTTTGCAGCTCTTGACTTAAAAGTTCAATTCCTTGTCATCAGAAATGAGATGGTATTGGCAATCGTTGCTGCAGAGGATCATTTCAGGCACCAAATCTGTGGTTTGGAGGCACTTTCATTGGCTGCCAAGCACAGCAAGCCAGGTAAACTAAGACCTTTAACTTGCTTGCTTGTTTTTCTCACTGCCTCGCTCTTGTCAGCTAATCTCTGTGGGTAACCTTATCCCAACTCTTGAGTGGCTGCCCCCCCCCCTCCCCCTTCCAGCCTCAGAAACTGGACTGTGGGACAGCTCTCCCCATTCATAAAGCTCACTCTTGTTATGCTCGACCAGCAGCAGGCTGCATTGCATTGACTCTTGCTGTTTTATCTCTTTTCTCAGTACTTTTTCAAATAGTGTCAGCAGGCAAATTGAAGGAACACCATCTCTTGTGAGTGATAGTGTGAAAATGCATTTAGCAGTGCACATCTGACGTCCTTCAATTTAAAGGGCTAGTTCACCCAAATTGAATTTAAAAAAATAAAATAAAATAAAAAATACTTTGGAGAGTATCTCCCAGTGGACATTGTGTTGATTTACGGTACTCAGGTTCTGATAATTTTTGCAACCATTACAAAGGAGGTGAATGCAGTTTACTTTGTGGTGCTCAAAGCATCAAAAAATGTTTAGATTTCAGAAATTCAAAAGAAAAAACTGTGTCCCACAAAGTAGAATGACCTCTTTGATGACTTTGCTTTCTTTTTT
>JAQFJA010000026.1:23422482-23434669 GCA_029874485.1 Naso brachycentron | reverse complement strand
CCCGTGTGGCAATTTGGTTTGCAGCCAGTAATAAATACACATAACAATAACAATATAAAAAATATACAGCACACAGCACAGAACACCAAAACATCACTCAAGACAAAGCAAAATGACATGACATCAGTGCCCGTTAAGAGCAGCTATAGCAGATGGAACAAAGGACAATCTATACCTGATGGTTCAGGTGTAATATGTTACATTCATGCCTGTTTATTATTCATTAAGACACCAGTTGCAGATACAGATACCTCACGTTTCTGTTTTCAGGTGGATGTTTCACATCGGGGCAAAGCTTTAAAAAAAATCGGCCTCCTCTCTGTGTTCAGCTCAGCTCCCCAAGTGATTCCTCCAGCGACTGACACTGCAGGTTAACTGGAAACCCTTGAATCTTGTTGGTCACGGATTACAGAAGGCTTCAGATTCTTGATTCCAGCTTTAGTTAATTTGGTGACCTTATCACTGCATGCTGTTCTTCAGTGGACACTGTGTCTCCAGGCGGGGCCGTTCCTGATTAGCTAAGAATGTGTGGAACACGGCGGTGAACGCCCTCGCGGTGCGCTTAACGACATCGTGCAGCTCCCTCGTCAGTACGACCGAGCGTGGTCTGACGGCAAGTGGAGCACATGTGCAGGTCGTCAGCAATGTTGAAAGGTGCGTATGTGCAATGTCACTGTCAACAGTCAGGAGCTGCTCAGCTCCTCATTGCTTCATTTCTGCATCCGCCCTCAAATAAACACCAGATACACACATACTGAAGATCTTTTTCAAACAGTAAAGGGTCCTTGAAAGTTTGTTTGGCAATTATCTGTTCTGTCGAATGAAGAGAGTTTGCCTCATTTGGAGAAATATGTTGATCTGCTTGAAAATACTTGGAGATCTACATACAGGTCAACACCTACATATGTGAGCAGCCGCTGTGCTTAAGCAAAATGGTCATAAAAGCGTTCTCTATAAGCCAGGGCCTTCCTTTAGCTTAGTGTGTTTGCTTTGCTGGGGTGCTGACTTTCACTGATCACATTAACCCTCACGTATGTTTCTTACATACCAACTTTGCATAAATATTGAAGGCTGGTTTGTAAAAGAAGGCCTGCCTAATAGACAGAAAGAAGAATGAATGAGGAAAGCACAATTTTGACTAAGTAATAAATTCATGTCGAGATGTGTTGACAATAAGCTTAAATCATGTCTTTGTTTCATGAAGCTAACATGAGCCGCCTTCATCTCTCATTAGATAGCCTATATAACCAACAAACAACCAAAATTTGTAATATTTGGATGTTGAAAGATTTGCATTTGACAGGTTTACAGATTATATTACACAATATATTCTCATGCAACAGCACACTGTATGATTTGTAATTTTAAATTTAAAGCAGGGGCGTGAAATTGTGCCTTGCACACACACACACACACACAAACACAAATAATTGATACACAAATCCATCATATAAGGCATGTGCAAGGAAGACAAGAAACCTTGATGGGCTTATGGAGCATCTCCTTCAGTCACGGCGAGTGATTACGGCTTAATATAATGTAAATCAAAGAGAAGAAAAAATTAAAAAAACTGAACAAATGGTCATATGATTAAGTTAAAGAAGAAGAGCTGCTTTCCAGGTTATATTGATAATGAAGAGCAGGAAAAATAACAGAAACAGCACATTGCCACATACTATGCTAAACATAAGGAAAAATTCGAAGAGTTTCATAAAAAAGCGATTTCTGACATACAACAGGAGCTGGGTGTTTCAAATCAACTGGTACAGTAAAAGTTATGGCTTTCATTGTCCTTCCTAGGTATTCAGTAGAAACTGCAACATGTTTCACTGCTGGGATGTTTTCGGCATGACACAAACAGAACAGACATCTTTCACAGAGATGAGTCAGCTTTCCAGTGAGAGCAGAAAGGTCATGTATTACAGTACAAAACCCTGGAACGATTCAGTTACTATGAGCTTTCCTTATATAGCTTCAGTTTAAGGCTTTTAATCATCACTGTTTGAATGTCCACACTTTGGAACTTGCGTGTTTTGGTGTGGGAGTAAGGAGTAACAGAAATCGTAGCACAGTGGGAATGCATTGGGAACCATCAGCACTCATTTCATGGCATTGGTTCCAAGTCCGATTGACAGTGATGTAAACATGATGATAACTTTTGCACTTTTTCAGGTACAAAATGCAGATGTAAGAGAGCTTCCCTCGATTTGAGGGTAAGAGAAAGTCAGTAGACACACAGCTAGCACAGTGAGAGATGCTGTGAAATTCAGAAAGACAAACACCATCAACCTAAAAAGGGAGGAGTAAATCACCGTTCTTTAATATGCTTCAAAGCATTTAAAAACCTACATATTAGGTCTTTATCTTACTATTTTACCATTACTGCCACAGCAGATGTCAGTCTCACCTTTTTGTTGCAGTTTTAACATTGATTTTGTGCAGTTTTGCATTCTGCAAATGCAATAATATTCAATGGTCAGCTCACACACACTCATCTGCACAGAAAGCTGCTGCTGCTTGCAAACCTTCATTGGTTCTGGTCAGGCAATATGGAGCTGACAAGTGCAATCAGTAGCTTTATTTTGCAATTTGGGATTAAAGAAATTCTTAATGCAGGTAGGTGGAGACTTTAATCTAGAACACACTGCAGTACAGTTGCATCAATTGTGTTTGTAATCTGTGGCTCCAGAAGGAGTTAAACCCCTGACTCAGGCTGTATACGTTTCCTCTGTTTGAGGTATTCAAAATCCCGATGTAAGCTCTGAATGTGTAAGTCACCGCAGGACATTTGCACATTCACCATGCTATGAAACAATCTTATTTTCGTAATTTTTCTAGCATAAATGCACTTTGTACCAGGCACTTTGTCACTATGCCCAAACAACTAGTTCCTCTGTATTTTTGCCCACAATGACAGTGTGTCTGTAGTGTGGTGAAAATGCACGGTCACAACTAGGGCTGCACAGTTAATCGAAATATAATCAGAAAAGCGATATAGCAAAGTGCAATATCGAAATTGCAAGAAGCTGCAATTATTTTTTTTTTAGTAAAATATGTGAAAAACAGCATTTTAATGAAGTAGTGTGTGGTGCTAGATGCCTTGGCGTACAAATCTTGTTCTCCAGATGGAAGAAAACGTGTTTCAGACTCAAACCAATGTCACAACATCATGATTTTAATACTTTTCAGTGAAAAAGAAAATTGTGATGTAAAATAGACCATTCCCTATAATCACAAATCAGAAATCATCATCACAATCACTACTTTCTTAACTGATTTAATTTAATTTGATTTTGATTTTAATTTTTTGACCATATTTGTGCAGCCCTAGTCACAACATGTAGATGGAGAGTGTTGGAGATTTTTTGGATGTGTTTCAGAGCGTTTTAGACATCAGTAATCATGGACCAATGCTTCTTCCCATCCAACGTGCAAAATTGCTTGCATGGGGCGGGTAACTAGTGACCTACTGAATGTTCAGAGAAGGGAAAGGAATCTATGAACTTGTCTTCGATCAGGATTTTGGATTAATAGGCTAAATTTCCAAAAAAGTGCAGTTTTCCTTTAAGTTAACATCTTTTGGATCTGCTGCAGGTTCTACAGACTGGTTATCTGGTTTAAAAAATATATAGTCATCCTCTATGGCTGCACCTTTGCTTTCCTGAGATAGCATTTAGTTTAGGCAAATGGAGGGTGATAGATTGTTCATATTTAAAAGTATAAATACTGGCATGATGCACAACTTACTTTACATTAGATAAACTCTTTTACTTGCTGCATGCTAGCTCCAGAAAGTACACACACCCACTCTCACATACAAAACAGACAGACTCTTGCAGCCTCCTTCTGCTCTTCCTCCTCCTGAAGTACACTGCCCATGATTGATTGTTGGGAAATAGTGGTAATGTTGCTGCACAGGAATGCCCATTACAGCGAGATTCTCGCACCCCTACGAAATTCCACCACGGTGGTGAGTCGAGGCGTCACACAGACAGACTTAAAAAACGCCTGGAATCTACATTAATTCACATTTAAAAGCACAGGGAGGACTTGTTGTTCACTGTTTAGAGAAAGTTCTTCCACGAATCAGTTGCATCTGTTTTTCTCCATTTCTGCCGCTTTGTGCTGAGTCCAGTTCGAGGCACCAAAGCAAACATGCTCTCTTTCATGAACAGCTTTTAGGCCTCTGTTCTGGGCCCGTCCATCTCATAAAGGTTGATGACACTTCACGGATCGCTGGGTCACATGAGAGGAGAGCCTGGAGTGCAGTGCTGCAGTGTAATCAGCTGAGGAGATGGTGGAGGGATACTGGGATGTAGCAGACGGTGAAACTTCCTAGATTAAGTTTAACCAGCATTTTAAATGTAAATGTAGATGAGTCTTGGGTTTTCTTTCCTTTAATTTGCACAATCTGTTATTATTCTCCCTTTACATGTACAAATAAACAAGCTAAGCTGCCCAGTGATGAATGTAATGCCTTGAGCTTTGTCTATGATCACCCTGTCTGGTGTTAATTAGTTCTCCGGGGCTGAGGCTGACCATGACGTGATGCTGGACTGATGTCATGGAGTCCAGCGACCTCACAGGTCAGACGCCACATTGCATACTGTGGCTTTGATGCTCAGAAAGACTGAGTCATTTGCTACAGTCCTCGGGTGGCATTGGATATCATCATTCCGAGTCTCCTGCAAATGCTTGTTCCCTAAAACTGCAATGGAGATGTCAGACCATTTCCCTTTGTTTGGATCTGCCAGGTTGCGAGAGTAACTTTTTTCCTCCATCTGAGCTGAGAGCAACAGAGCTGGGAACGGTTCTTTGTTGTCTTGGGGCGTTTAAATACAAAAGACAAGAGTTGTAATTTCAACTTATGCATCAAACATTAAAGAGTAGATTGTTTATTTGTATAACAAACAAATCTAAAAAAAATGTAACTGTAATCACTTGCAGTTACTGAGAAAGAATGTGTAATTAAATTACAGGTACTTTCGAAAATGTTGATTACAAAGGGGGTTACATCCGAACATTTTCTGCAAAAAGCTTAGGCCGTTTGTCAAATAATATTTATTTTGTTGTTTTGCATGTTTTGATGTACACTCTGCCTTCTTTTGCCATTTCAAGTTAAGGTTGTTCAGTAAAGTTTGATGCTGTTCTGATGCTTTTGATTGGTTCTCTTGTTAAAATTTGCAGCGCCCCACGTCTGCCAATTAACACTGCCTGGTCTAAACATTGGAAAATGGTTAACAATTGAGGAGACTTGTTAGAAATTTAAAGAAGTAATCAGAAAGTAATCAAATGTAATAAGTTACATTACTTTGATAAAGTAATTGAATTAGTTACATTACTTAACATATTTTAAATAGGGTAACTAGTAATCTGTTACCGATTACATTTCCAATGTAACCTTCCCAACCCTTAAAATAAGTAATTTATGAATTAAGTCACAAGTTCAGGTGAATGAAATGACAGGAGTGAGGAGAGCACTTTATAGCTGGTACACATGCTGTGTCCTGCAGAGCACAGGAAGTGTTGGGAAAGAATTAAGGAAAACTGGGATATCTGAATAAAACCCTCATGAAAAAACTAAAAAACGGACAAACAAGCAAAGAAATTTTTTTTTTACCAAATCCAGCTTGCTCAGTTTCTTTTTGAATTTCATATTTGAATTTCAATTGATATAAGTGAAGTGCACAGGCAGCGCCCCCTTCAGTAAAGGAATGTGAAAACACCTCTCCCATGGCTTGCAAAGTTACAAGTCAGTACAGTCAAGGTTTGACATTTAAGGTGACATAAATGTATGAAAAACACATTTTTGAGTGGAGAGGATCTTTAACATATTTCGGGGTGTCTGCATGTTTACTGGGAGTTTGCTGGGTTTGATGCTCAGCACAGGAAATGGCAGTTGACAAGGTAGGCTTATAGTTTACAAGTCTAGGTCAGAAACCTATATATGCTTTTGTAACTATTTACTCATTCTGAATTTTGGTCAGCAACATTTTTCAACCAAGCTGGGAAAACAAAAGCCTGGGAAAGTTGTGAAATGTTCAAAAACTTGTGTTTGGAACATTCCGCAGGTAGACAGGTTCATTGGTAACAGGTGATTGTGTCATGGTTTGGGGGGGAAATGGGCATCCTTGAAGCGCTCAGTCGAGACACTGAAGGAACTACTAAATGGGCTTGAAAACACTTTGCTCATGATGTTGGTAAACACAGTCAATTTGCAGACGGTTTTATTTGTTTTGTTTATATTTCACACAGCATCCCACTTCACATTCAGTACATGTTGTATGTTCTTAGCTGCCTGGTTACTGCATTCAGGAATGACCTGTGTTTGGTTTAGAGCTGGAAGGCATGTAGTCGGCTTTCTGCCCGCTAAACCACAAAGTCTTGTTTTCTGTTTTCTACATGTGTTAAATATGAAAGAGTTGTTTAAAGACACCTTTGATGAGGTTCGGCTGAGAAATGTAGGTAATGGAACAAGTGATGTAACTATATTTTACTGTTGAGTAATTAATAACATGTTATCAGTGATTGATTGCATTTTTTACGTAACTTGGCCCCTACTGGTTGGTTGTTAGCATAAACAGCAGGAGCCTAATCCACCTCGACAAAAAAAGTTACCTCAGAGATAAATAATATGATAAACAATCGCACCATCAATCCTAAATGCATTAAGTTATATTTAAGGAAACACTAGTTTGATACAGGGATGTCACAATTCACTCAACTCATGATGAGATGAGTGAATTCACTCAACTTGTGATGAGATTCACAATTCTGGTTCCATGATTACGGCTATTCATTTTTTTTTTCTTTAAATAAAGATTTAAGACAAATTTTGAACAAGAAAGTTTTTTTAAAAAGTCATTTTCACATCTTTTCTTATCAAATTAAACAATCCCTTTTTATTTTTGGCGTGAGGAGGTAATAAACTTTACAAATTGCAAAACAATACACATTTCCTTTTCTTTGTAAATGAGGTGGTCTGTATGACCAGTGAATCATTTGAGGCAGAGAGATGGTAAATTTACTGGTATTTTAAGTTACTTTCTGATGTCTGTGGGAAGATTTGACGATTTGGTTCATCGTATTCAACCATTCATCTCACACCAGTCTACACACAGTGCGTCAATAGACGTTAACCAAAGACTAGCAGTCAGCCTTCGTGTTCTGGTGTCACGTGGAAGCCAGCAGGCTGTAGCAGCTAGCTATCGAATGTTGTCGAGTACACAGTCCTTCATTGTTCAGATGTCAGCCCTGCAGACATCCACTCTGAGGTTTGTGGCAATCTCTTGCCATGAATTTAAAGCCTTCTGGCAGTCTTTATTATGGGGAGACGAAGAGTCATACATATGACCATGTTTGTGGACCTCTATCAATCTCTTTTTGACCTGGTCCATCTTTGCGGCTTGAGTAGGAAATATGTTGAGTCAAAGAAGAAGCCGGGAATGTGCAGGAGGAAATGCGAGTCTGCCAAGTGGACCAATCACAGCTGTTACGCTCGCGTGCAGTTAAATTTCTGGGGGGGGTTGCATGTCAAGCTACGGTGTAGGCTATGGGTTAGGAGACGCAGCTACGCGGAGGCTACGGTGTAGGTGCGGCGTATGTTTAACACAGAAGCATAAATGAGGCTTTAAGCGACACAAAGCGCTTGGTTCAATTTGTGGCAGCAATGTTTTTGACTTCTTAGCTGAGTTTAGTGTGTTTGTTCAAACCGTAGCTTACTCACTATGACTTTAACATGCCAGCTAAACATTTATTGAGCTGTGGAGGTTGAACACCGCTAAGTTACAGACATGAGCTGTGGAGATAAAAACGCTTTAAAAGGCAGCACAGGGATGTGTGTCGCTGGTAAAGGAAAACAGTTTTCTTTGCTGATGATCTGAGTTGCAGCCTTTAATCTTGCCTTTAAGCAACCCTTGACGTTTAAAACGTGTATCCCAATTTGTCTGGCATATCACCTGATTTAAGTAGTTAAATATTTGCATGGATTTTCAACCAGCTCGTGATGAATCATTACATCACTGAAAATATTCTTCTTAACACAATGTCTCCTTTCGTGTTAAGAATCCTTCAGATGTCTTGGACACATATTTTTGCCTATGCATGCATTTCTCTCACTCTCTGTGTCTCAGCTCTGGATTCTGTTGCCTCGTGTTGAACCACAAAAGTCCCGCCGTGCTGCCAACGAGCCAGCACATATCTGCTTGCAAACTATGTGCAACATTTTTTATTCAGGTGTCTGCGGTGACAGCACCACTGTCTTCGCTGGCAGGACGGCTTCAACACGTGTCAGGGAGCAAGCAGGAGCATGTGCGACGCACCTGATGAGCGTACCAGTCAACTGATGTGTCAGTTGTGCAGAAAAGGATAAAAACAATTTGAAAGAACACAAAAGTGGTGTCAGCTTGCCACGTAGGACTGAAGTTACATGTCGGACAACATGATTGACTGAAACATGGCACATGCATTTTAGCCTGACAACTCATTTAGACGTTTGTATTGTTCATCTCAGAGACCATTTGTACTGTCAAAAAGCTCTGCAGGAGCAGGAAACTTGCTGAAGGCCGTCTAATGTTTGCCAGCACGCGTTTGGTTGCAGCCAGGTTTGTTTCACCAAGAAGAAAAGTTCAGAAGAGTTCAGTGCCTCAGACAAAATAAACTATGCACACGTCTATCATTTAATCCCTTGTAAGTGCCCTGACAGCTGTGAGATCATAATTTTCATTCATAGTTGTGTTTCTGCATGAATCCTGCCTGCATATCAGGCCAGAACTTTACTTACCGTCAGACTAATCAAACCTGCAAAATGGTCACTGACATGAATCAATGAGGATTATGCTTCACAGCCTTCACCATCACCTTTACCTGCAGAAAAGATCAAGGACAAAGTTTTGCCGAAATGTTTTCATGCTGTGTCAGGCTGCATATTTTCACCTTTGCAGAGGGAAAAAAATGTTGGAAATGTTGCCAACTGATAAATAACACACATCTGAACCATATTTATGCTTCTACTTAATACACCCTGGCTAAATTTCTCCAGAATTATACATTTCATTTGCATCTGGCATCAATGCAAAATGAGTCACTGCTCTTGCTTGTGCACAGTAATGCCATTTTGGGACAGACTGCACTGCAGCATCATAAAACAGTAACATTTAATTACCAAAACTGCATTTCAACACTTTAAAGGTTTATTTTCATACTTTGCTAATATTAACGCAAATGCAGATAAGTCTGAAAAGAAAGTCTGTGTAACTTAAAAGCTTAATTCTTGTCTGGTAATTTGAGACTCTTAGAAAAATATTATATTAATCAACATGCCAGTAAATTGCATGCATATTGTGTGTGATGACCAGACGAAAGGGGGGAAAATTAGAGGACAAAGGTGAGAGAGGTCACACCATCACAGAGGGCAAAACCTCCAGGACTCTGCATTGATTCTTTTTCAGATCAGACAATTAATTACATACCTCAACTGCATCTTAAAATGAAGGTCACACTTTAAATAACAAAACAGAAAAAAAAACATCGATACATAAATTAACAAAAAGTTAAATCTACACTTGACTATTTATACTGCAGTTTGTACTAAATTTATGCAGAGTTCTTAATTTAAGTAGCCTACTTATAAATAGTGTTAAAGCACCAAGACACTGTTTGCTTGGCAGTCACAGTTGAATTTCACCTTTTAATGGTGCTTTGTAAATTACTCAGTTTCTTTCCATCTCAATTATGCATGCTTAGAGGTCTGAAAAGCAGTGCAATCACTTTGCAAATTTGCCTCTCAGTATTTTGGAGTAAAAAATGGAAGTAAACAAGTTGATTGGGCGGTTTACACAGTGTAATTTTTTCCATCAGATGGTTAACATTTGTTGTATTTCAGCCTTTGTTTTACATGAC
This sequence comes from Naso brachycentron, assembly GCA_029874485.1. Taxonomy (NCBI): domain Eukaryota; kingdom Metazoa; phylum Chordata; class Actinopteri; order Acanthuriformes; family Acanthuridae; genus Naso; species Naso brachycentron. The sequence continues at coordinate 23,424,769 of JAQFJA010000026.1, read as the reverse complement.
AATGTCCATCTGAAACCACAAACTTTTGAAACCAGGTTTCAGAGTGCAATCTTTTGAAAACACAATCTTCTTACAGCTGTGTAAACTGGCAAAACAGAAAGACTGAACGCGGTGAGTACGCTAATGCTAATGCTAATGCTAGCAAACTCTGATTAAACACTTCACAGTGCACCAAAAACAAGTTGAACATGCCAGAAGTCTATTGAGGCAAATTCAAATGTTTGTAGCATAATTTCAGAAGTCAAACTATGGCTGAATTTCTTCAGTTTGTGGCTACTTAGGGCTTAGCAGCAACAGAAAGTTTAAAAAAAATTGGCAGCTCTGACGGTATGTCATAACAAAGTTACACCCGCCAACTACCAGCCTGGTATGCATACTACAGCACTTTTGTTTGTTCATGTAATTGCAGGTTTTTTTAAAAATACAAAGGAAAGACTTTTCTGTTTTTAGTAGGGCCGCTCTCATCAAAACGTTGCCTTTACAGTACATAGTGCTCATACGGTCTACAGTCCCTTGTCGTAACAGCTGGGATGTCGAAATCTTCAGGACATTCCCATGTCTGCCTTCTCTAATGTTCAACTGATCATTTCGTCTGGTCTGCATATCCAACATGTTTTGTCACTCAGGTACTTTTCAGGTATGGGCTGCATTAGCTCTCTTGACATGCTAACACAAACTCTGGACATCAAAGACGACCGCATGGACATTAGATTCAACGTCATCCAAACAAAACCTTTGAGTTTCTATTTTGCCCTGATGAGCGTGGCAGCCAGAAACAAGATCACTGCAGAAATATGTTAATATTTTCTTTAGCAAAGGTCAAATATTTAATCTATTCCCACCCATTTTTGATATGACAGTCGAGGTATGGTGTCAAGTTCACACAGTAAAGATTAATGAAAGCATGCTGTGTTTGACAGACTTTACATTTTTGGGTCAGATTCTGTCAGAGGACAGACTTGATCCAATGACACTGTAAGAGACGAACAATGAGGCGGTAATGAGAACGACAAAATATTTTGAGTGTCAGAACTGTTTTATCAGCGCTGGATGGTGGGTTGAAGTCATGAATGATTCTGAAGTCAATTTGCTGGGTTGAAGAAAAAAGAAACTGAAGTGGATGGAAAAGAAGAGAAAAAGAATGACAGGAACACTAAGAGGTGGACAGTTATCAGGTTGAGGCATTTCCCCTTTTCACACAGTTTGCAGTCATGTCTTTACACACAGGTTTATGATCCTTTACGTGCTCTCCAGCTGAGATGCACTTTCAACTGTTAAAAAAAAAAGACATGAAAAGCATGTTCAAATATGGCACCTCGTTAAGCCCAGTGAAAGTGCCCAAAAAGGCATCTGCATTGTTGTGGTCAAAAGGCATCAGCATTACACTACAGTGCATTGCTAACAACCTCCTGCTTGCATGAGCATCTTACAAAGTAAAATAAAAAATGCCTTTGGTCCTTTCATCCGGGTCGCCGAGATGAATTTTGGCAATTTATGTCCCTGCAAACGGTAAACTTGCATGTCTCTAAAGTACTTATCAAAGCGTCTTGGTTTAAATAATGTGCTCACTGTCTCATTTAGAGCACACTTCTCCTCAAGCACAATTGTCCCCCTTCCCCTCCCCTCCCTCCTCTGACCTGCACTCTCGGTCAGTACATTTACATGCACAGTTAAGTCAAGCTACAGTAAAATCTCGATTAGGCCATTTAGTTAGACTACTGTTTTTTTCTCAGTGTATGCGCCGATGGAGAATCCATTAATTGTCCAATTCCACTACGGTAGCAACGACATGCCCTGTTCAGCTGGCTGCTATTTGACCTTCTTCCAGTTAGACAAACAAACTACAAACAAAGTAGCAAGTGACTAGCAGAATGCATGTTGAAAGGTGGAAACATGGACAACTTAACAGCGCTGTACAATTCATATTTGCGCTTTACTTTTGGTACAATTTCGATGCCTTCCTTTGTGCTTACGGGATTCTTGTTTTCATACTGGCGTCCTTCGACCAATTTATGCTGTTCAAGTTCCAGATCAAAGACGGTGCGGAAACTGTCGATCACGCACAAAACGCTTAGGCAAGACCGAGTCTGGTTGAGACGTAAACATGCCAGAGTAATTTGACTCTCAGTAACATTATCTGGGTGTTAGCTCGACTTTGAGAAATTTGATTTATTATGATTTCAGTCAGACAAACATGTTTACTTGCATTTTAAAAGTCCAGTTTTAGCAGGACTATCAAAAAAAATTTAATTTCTTGAACGTCATGTAAACACACTGATAGTTCCAG
>JAQFJA010000026.1:23327940-23342306 GCA_029874485.1 Naso brachycentron | reverse complement strand
ATCACACATTTTTTGGTATGAATGCATTACATCACTGCTGCAGCTTCAAAACCTGGGTGAAACTACCATCTTGCCCTCTGTGTCGTCTTTGTGTGCTGTCTTTGCCTAATACCTCGACCAGGAGCGAGATTCCCCACAACAGGTGTAGAGGGCAACGGCGAGGTCACAGCTTTCACATTTGGCTTGCTAAAGACTGGCGACAAGAAACCTGCGGCAAGAAAAGAATCCAGGATACTAAAGGACGTGATTTATCACCTCTGCCAGACTGCTGCCAAGACTGGATGAAAAACGGCCACAAGGGCTAGAAAACAGAGTCTGTTGTCAATATTTTAATCTCAGCGTGTCCACAATGTCATGCTGTACTGAGCCATTTTTATACTTTATTGCTCAGAAATACAAAAATGCCAGATATGGCCATAAATTTCAACTTTTACCATTTTCTTAAGAAATCAGTCATTCCATTACAGAAAATAGAGGATAATTAGCATGAAAATCATCAAGCATCTTTAGTGATGTGATTGACATTTTTAACCAAGTAATCTGTTGACATTTAAAGTTTCAGGAAAACTTTGTTTAAAATGTTTAAATGTGGGAGAGAGGTTAAAGAAAAGAGTACCAAAAGTGAAATCATTAAATCTACATGCTGACTTGTGTTGAAGTGCTTCATTTTCCTTCATATTAGAATTAACTGAAGCAAGTGTTGACTGATTGATTTTTGCTGAGTGAAGAATAAAAAAGCTTTAATCACCAAATTACAAGCATCTGTCACAGTTGTAGGATATGTTACATCGACAAAGATATGTAGTGAAAAATCTGACAAATGAAAATTGATGATCTCAAAAAATTTCTTCTTAGCTTTTATTAATAATAATTAGCACAGATGAATCAAATGGAACAGGTTACAGATGATGCAGACTGCAGGCCTTACTGCACACACACACACACACACACACACACACACACACACACACTGGCAAGTGGACTTTTCTGGCTGCTAAAATGCTAAACCTTCAAGCACAAAGTGACACCGAAAGATTCATTTGCAGATTGTTTGCCAACTGGACACACACACACACCCACACACACACACACACAAATCTGGACCTCCTCAACACACCCTGAAGCCATTAAACATCAACTATCCTCCCCTCAGTTGTGGTTGGAAGTGGTGGGTGTGTGTTTATAAGCATCTTTATGTGTCTGTGTGTGTGCCGCAGGGGGCGGGAAGTGCACCAGAAGAAACAGCCAACCAAATAACTTCGAGCTGTCACCACGGAACAACCCCCTTGACGCTGCCACCCTTGCCCCTGTCCCCAAAACGGCGGCATACGGCTGTCATCGCCCAAAACAAGATGTCGTGTCAAGGCAGGAAAATTACACAATAACGAGGCCCACTTGAGATTAGGCTAATGAGAAAATCAAAACACAATTTAATTCTTGTCAGCGGCGAGGCGTCTTTAAATTACCTCTCGTACGAGCATGCTGATTAAGAGAAGTCTGCCACTCAGCCTGCTGCCCACTATAAATAGCCCCTGGGCTTTTTGAACCAGGCTTGACTTCTCATTGCAGAGGATATTAAATGCTGATACACACATACACACACACTCTGTACACACGTGCCCCTGTGCACACACATGCACTGATTTCCACATTTATTAACAGCTCTGTGCTCCACTGTTGAGCTACTTTTATTGAATATTTTTAGCACTACCAAACATAGATTTTATCTGTATTTTTGTATTTAGGCATTAAGCTGGTAAAGTCTGCATGAGACCAAAGTAAAACCTCTGATCATGATCAGTGATCTTTTTTTTTTTTAATGTTGATTGTTTTCAATATTGGTTGGTTGGTTGTTAGGTAGGTGGACGGGTTGGTGGGTGGGTAGGGTAAACCCAAAATGACAGATTATATTGCATTACAGAAGCTCCTGGAACGATAACTACAGTAATCTGAACTTCACACCGACTAATGATTCAATAAAAGACAATACATTTTTTTTAATATAATGAGATACATGAAATGTTTTCCCAAAAATATTCAGTGGTTGTGCAATTAGTCTTTGGTGAAGAGTCAGTATAGCCCCAATGTTTATCATGAAATCATCATCTACAGCCTTCAAAAACACAAGCCCCAACAACTTCAGCTTATATTGAAGGTTATTAAGGTTTCAGCGATTCCCACTCAAGGGTCGGGCTGAGGGAGGCGGGCCATCTACCTGCAATTACAGAGCAAAAACATTTTTTGCAAGTCAAGCAGTTGACTTGCAATTTACAGGACTATATGTATATATATATATATATGTGTGTGTGTGTGCGTGTATAGGTAGAAATGATCATGTGTTCTTTGTAATTAGTGCAATTTACATATATAGCATTCTAAATCATTGACCAGCAACACTTTAATTTTTGATTCAACAAAATTATATGACATATAAATGTGAAAACAGTCAAAATGACCATCATGGCCATTCTGGTCTTAAACAGAGGATGGTGTGTGGAATGCAGATATTTACCATTAATGTTTATCGTGCCAACTGCATTGATGTGATTCATCACAGAACAGTCACATAATTTAGTTTACAGCTCAAAAAACACGTTTAGGTGTGCAGCGCCTCTTTAATGATCTACCCCTGAAGCCTCCCCTTCCTCCCAGAGAGCTTTTAACCAGCATGGCATCTGCAGATTCCTTCCAGTTTTGATGTCATGACGGTAATTAACTGGCAAAATGTAAGCTACAGCATGTCATGATATGGCTGCATCGCTATTCCCAAACAACCTGCAAGCATATGGCACCAAATGTTACATTTCCCTAATAGCCCCTGAGAGTAGGAGTGCCGCCATGGAAGGAAAAGGGAAGGTTGCGTTGAGACAGCGATGATTTCAAGGCTTCAGCGGCGGAGCTGAGAGCTGTCGATTCATTCTGCCAACATTATGAACATTACGGGTTCTGCAGCGCCTGGAGCTCGCACAAATCAGAGACAAGCAAGGAAGTGAAGTCACTCTGAACACATATAAGTAATTTTCACAGGCAGCTCAAGAGTCTGCGTCAACACGCTGGAGCGCCGCCTCACTCAAGGACATGGCAGCAGCATGTGGCATCTGCTGTTGGCTTACCCGGAGCAGGCTTGTTTACCTGCACCTGTCCTGAGGTTTCTCTGTGTGCTGATAAGTTGTAGTGAACTGCTGTTTGTTTTTGTTAATTAGTCAAGTTTAAGTTTCGAATTTAGTGAATATGGACAATATGTAAATAATCTTTAGGGTGAGGAAGTTTATTTTATTTATTTCTTGTTGTTTGTTTTCATGTATTTCATTATTAACACAACACGCCCCACAAGCTTGAAATGATCTACAAGGCACTGAACTTGAGAGCTTTACCCTCTCAAAATGTTCAAAAACATGTTAAAATCTGCTCATTATTTGCTGTGAGTCTTCCAGACTTTTTATCCTCTGATCTTTGTGTCATCTGTGTTTGTTGTGTTAATGTGTGGATGTTTTCAGTATCCGTTTGTGACTGTTTTCACACAGTGTGCTCTATTGTTGTGATGTTATGTTTATCGATTTGTACCAGGGCTTCCTGAGAAATGAAGTATTTCATCTCAATGGGATTTTCTTGGATCAACAAATAATAACAAAATTTTTTTTTTTAAAAAAAAGAAAAAATCTACGTGTTTCAGCAAATGTTGCTCAATATTTTTTAAAGATCCACAAACAATTTCAAACCATTACCACTGAGGATTTTGATCCCTGATGTCACAGAGATACCACGTGGCACCGACAACATTATACTATTGGCTCACAAGTCTTTGGCAATCTATGATAAATAAATAACTAACTAAAGAAATAAAGAAATAAATAAAATTTGAACACATTTTTAAATAATTATTTCCCAATTATAGGCATATGACTTTTTGAGGGGAACAGCAATACTTTCATTTTGCACCTTTGTTACAAAATGACAAAGGTGCAATGTTAGCAAAACATCCTTTAAATGACATTGGGTTACTTAAGGCTTTGCTTGGTCTCTCTTGAAGGAAAAAAAAAGACGGTCTTTTTACATTCCTGACTAATGTTAACATTGGTCTCAACAGAAAAAGACAATACAAGAGTAAATGACTTGTTAAAATGGATATTTGTCGCCTGGTCAGCCGAGTTTCCTCAGCGGAAATCAGTCACAAAGTCTGCACGCTTAACAGCTCAAAGCATTCACCATCAGGACGGACCTGTCACACCGCCAAATAGAGTGACCAGACTCATGATCCTCTCTGCCGCTTACATCTTTCACCGGTTCACCAGGACTTTGATTGCCAACGTTGAGCAGCCAAGCAGCTAACACCATTTCCACCCCTTTACGTGCTCCGCTGCTCCCCTCGTCGCCGCTCTCGCCGAGCCATATGGCTTATGGACACGTTCCCCATTTTTCAGATAACTTCTCAAGCGAGAGGGCAGGACACAAGCATGAGAAAGATGTGCACCCACCCCACTCTGCTCCAGCTCTTCCGTTCCGCCTGTGCGCAGTTTGGGAAGTGGAGCAGTCATTATGAGCTGCTCAGCGTTGTTTAGTGATGATTTTTAAAAGTGGAACTGAACTTGAATGTAAAACTGGAGCAGTGAATTTAGCTTTTAATTATAGAGGTACAGGCCTACTCATTGGCAGAAAAGTGCTTTATTTTTATTGAAAGTTTTCACCAAAGCATCAGTAGCTTGATAGATAGAAGTTAAGAAACAACCATGGAAAGTGCAGCAGCATGAGTACATAGATATCATATCTATCTAAAACATTTGTTAGGATAACAATGACATAGTAGATCTCAAATGTTTTTACCACACAGCCATGTCAGGTAAACTTAAAAACCCATTTAGTGACACATCACTTATTTAAACTTTTTGCACCTTGTTAAAATGCCGCTTACAAACCTTAAAATCTTCTTTAGTTTAGTTTTCAGTCCCGCACATTTTACATCCCTTCAAAATATCAACTTCTAATTGTATTTTGTGACATAATAACTGTCATTGAGCCCATCAAGAGCACCAAAAAGCTACCACAGAGAAACCGTGAGCACCGCCAATGCTCCATATTATCCATGCTTCCCATGTTTCACTTGCTTCATCCGTCCTTAATGTTGCGCATTCCTTAAATAGCTGCATCGTTCTGAATCCTCGAAGGGCTCCGCTGCCGAAAGAGTTAAGACTTCCTCTCCTGACGGCCTGATGTTGGCAATGCATGACAGCACCAGTTGACAGCGCCGGCTTTGGATGACAGATGACAGTGGAGGAGGGAGTGGTTTGTGTGTGTGCGTGTGGGGGGGTGATTATGAAGATAAGGTGTCCATGGGACACCTCTCTAACACATGGAGACATCCTCAGTGCACACACACATACACACACACTTGCACGTTCCTCCCAGGCATCATCCCATCTATTTGACACAGTAATTACAGCACACACTGATTCCAATGATGGATGAACTCCCAGACTGGGATGAACAGTCTCTCCTTCCTCCCACTCTCCTCGTCTCTCCTCCTCTCCCTCGTGTTCTCCTCGCGTTCTCTCTCACCACAACCTCCAGCCATGTTAAATACTGAGCTTTAATACCATTAATGTTGCCTTAGGAGGTTGTCAAAGATGCTTCCTGACAACAGAGTGCAGGAAATCTGCTGTAATGAGGAGCTAAGAGCTGCTAAATCTGTGTTAGTTGCCCATAATTTGACCTTGATAGTAAGCTTTTATTATATGATTGTTGCTGTATTAATTATTAGTTTTAGTTTCTTATTATTTTTATTATTTTTAATTTGAAGGTTTTCTACTCATTTTAATGTCTTGTTTAACTTAAAAGTGATCAATAGATAAACAAAGTGCATCTCCCTTATATTATCTAGTACACTTATTTAAAATGAATTTACAAAATTCAGTGTGTTTATGTAAACAAAATGGTATCTGTCTCCACGTTTTTGCATTAACTGCACATCTCACCTTGAGGATTAATAAGTGTGTCAGTGAGATGGTTAAGAGTTCCTGCATATTATCCTCTTTCTCTCTCTCTTTCTGTTATTGTGGCTCACCCACTTTAAGTCTGAGAAACGAGAGAACCATGGAGTCGGTAAGGTGTTCATGCCAGACCGGCGTAACAGCAGATGCTTGCTGGCATTTAATTGAGTTGTTAATGCAGGGCACAAAAGCATAGGCCCTGATTCAATTTGTCTGTTTCCGTCTCGACCGACTGCCCTTTGTGTTTCATTAAGGGGACACAGAAACACCTGGCGGGGACCCAGGGAGCCTTTGTCACCTTGGTCTTCAGGCAAGGTGATGGACTTCAACATTGGGTGTGGCAGTGACAGGTCCACCTCCAAGCCACGGCTCAAATCTTTTAGTGCTTCATAAGCTGGGCTGTATTGATACCAAGCTGCAGGCAGGGATGTCTCAGTCTGTCTGAGGTTTAGGATAAGGACGAGGTCGTCTCAGATGTGATGTGACTCAGATTAATATACAAGTGAATGCATATTGTAATTGGGATAGGGTTAATTAAGTGGAAGACACACTGATGCAAGTTTTTCAATTTTATCTATAAATTTAGCGTTAATACCTGTCCTGTTACTTCATGAGGCATGACTATAGAGGAAAAAAAAAAAAGAAGCAAAATGTGAAAATCATAGACAGCAACAGAAAAGAATGACATGTCTGGTGGTTGGAATTGTTGTTGGTTTGACAGGACAAACATGGACTGCAAAACTATGAGAATGGTCAATTTCACACAGATAACAAAAGGCAAAAACTGATTAATTCCATCAAGAATGCACCTGAAACCTAAGCAGGTGGCCTTTTCATATATAGCCTATTGTGTGGTTATCAACCAGTTGATTCTGTCACAAACTCATATGTCAGATGACCTGACCTGAGCTTAGTCAGCAGCTTTAAGGATGTCAGTATGTGTAAATTAATGCTGCTTATCAGCATGAAGTTGTTCCATCACTATAGTGTTACTGTCCAGTATTCAATATAAAAGCTCTGTTAAAAGCAGTGAGTAAAAAATAATTTCGGGTGAAAAATTAAGCATTTCAATAATTATGATGTCATGAAAAAACACAGAGAGGCTAAAAAAAGGAAGGAAATGAAATGACATTTAAAATTTCTCTAAATTGTCTGTCTAAAACTATTATCATAGTTTTCGGTCACAAACAAGTGAAGGCTTGGCGGCTGTTGCTATCAGTGTTGCCAGATGCATGATAACCATTGTACTTGAACAGTAATTTTGCCCTCTACGATCAGTAAAGCCTAAAAAACGCTGAATGTACAATAATTTTGCCATTTCCCCGAGTGAGTTCAGTTACCTATGGTTAAACACTGACACCGTGTGTAGATATAGTGCTTTTGTATTTAAGGGTAACAATGGAAGGAGTGATCTTGTAATTGGATGCAATTGACTGTGTTGTGTGAAGCACACAGTTGCCGTCTCATTCAAAGGACAGAGCCTCCATGCTGTTACATTAATACAGTGTGCAGTTTTGCCATTGTGTAGTTTTCTTGTTTTCCTTTTTTTCCCATATGTATTATAATTTTTGGCAAAATATAATAATTTTATGCCACAGTATGATAACACTGGTCACTATTTACATCCATGAAACAAAATCTACTAAATTTTGACTGTTATGTCTGCAAATATAATGCATGTCTAAATTTACCTGATCTCAATTGATCAATCTGTCTAGTTCTGCATCTTTTTGTTGTGTCACTTCTCACTCCTCAGTCGTACCCTCATGAGTATTGCACAAATAAAGCTTATTTTTGTTGCTATATTGAGTGAGTGGTGAAGCTGAAGGGAGCGCCTGAGAAGGAGGCAGGATGGAGGTAAGAAGGGTTGTTGCCTCAGGCTGTAAGTGAAGCGATGCTGTAACAAAAGGTCCGTTCTGCCCATCCTCGCTGCCTGGCCGAGAAAGCAGCCACCCCTGACGCATCAACACCTGTCAGAGAGAGAACAGAGACACGCCGAGGTCACGGCAAACGGGACGGGTGACCTTCTCGATGCCTGCTGATGTCTTTTTCATTAGTCGCTGAGGGGAGGGGCGAGGGGGTTGCCGATCCGGTCGACTGCCCCGGCAAATTGGCCTGAAATGCACGGCAATCGAGGCTAATGTCATTGCCCACACAAATTAATGCAAGTGCCATAATGCTGTGAATGCTGCGATTAATATGGAGAAGGTTCTGTGAGGAATTATCTAATCTCCTCATGCATTCTATGATCTATGTAAATGAACGAGGAGATTGTAACTAAAAGGATGATTAAACTGTCAAATGTTGGATATGAAATTAGCTTCAACAGTGAAATTCTCATCCTCATTATAGACTTGTGCTGTTTTTAATTCAGCATTGTAGTTGTAATGACACGCTTTTCTGTTGCATTTAAACACAGGAAGTAGCTGTTGTTGGGTGTAAACCGTGCGCCTGAACAATACCATTGAGTTTGTGTTCTGTTTTAATGATACTGTGGCAACATGCACAACGTTACTACATGTGTCAGATTTATTGGCAAACTGTAAGAAAACAGTAACCAACAGATACAGTGACAATACAAACAAGCCTCTCATTTATTGATATTTGCTTTTAAATAAAAATTAATGATTATTTAGTTAAAGTGGTGGCTATTCATTGATCTTAGATCAATCAGTAACCAATAGCTGCATTTGAAGACTCATTAGAGCTTTAATCCTTGCATTAGTTGCTAGTTTTGCAACTCCACATCAATATTTTTGCACTGATGCATGTAATTACTCGACACTGTTAAAATAATCATTGAATAGTTTGTCAGCTTTTATGAGAAAACTACATTTAAATTCAACAACTGGAGGCAAAAACAGACCGTCCTCTTTAAACACATGACTGCTTGTTGTTGTCTGTGCAAACAATTTTTCTTACTGCCCATATTTATGCTTTTTGACAGGTGGAGACTTTTAGTGGCCAAAGTAATGATGTTTGAAGCAAAGGAGGGATTCATGTGATGTGATTTGAAGTGCAACAAAGTGCACCGAGGAAGGAAATTCGCATGGGGTCAAACACAGACTTAACACAGGAAATTCACTGTTGACTAATTTTTACGTATGTTAACTTACATTCTTAAGCTAACGTCACTTGTGTAATGTTACTTAATTTATGTACATAACTTAAAGCTGTGGTAGGCAACATCTGAAAATCAAGCTAGCTGTAGAATAAGACTCCTAAAGAAGCATCTCCGCTGCACCCTCCCCTCCCTGTTTTTGCACCGGCTTGTGTTTTATTTTTGTTTGTTGTCGCTCTCTCTTTTAAGCCCAGTTTGAACAAAGATTCACAACGAGACGAATCGGTTGCAGGGAAAGTTGCAGTTGTGAACTGGTCCGTCTCAGCTCGACTCAAGCTGGCTAACGGTGTCGCCTGAAACTCAGCTTGTCAAGTCACCAGAGGCTAGTTTGAAAAATTTGAGAACTTCCCTTGTAATAGGAATAGCCAATAGGAACGTGTCCCCTCTGAAATCATCCGTGACTGGCGGATAAGTGTCTGTCACAGTCTTTTCATTTTCTAAAGTCTGGATACAGAGCCAAGGAGAGGTGTAGAATTCTAGTGTTCTTTCAGATCAGCTGAGTTACAATATGCTGAAAGGTTATTATGGAATTTCTGCCCAATAACACCACAAATAAACTGCATACTTCAGCTTTAACTTGCAAAACTACCATACCTATTTTTAACCCAAACCATGATTTTTTCTAAATCTAACCAAGTAGTTATTTAACCTTTACTTATGTCCCAGGTGCTCTCCAATAGTCATGTATGTTGTAGATGTATTTTTAGGGACATGTTTTGAAATCAATCATGACAAATAAAAAACAAACAAATGCATTCACTGTGAAGTTGCAATTTTCTCATATCTTTATTTGAATTTTTTTTGTTCCTTGTCAACAGTCTATGCTTAAAACAATCCCAGAATGAATCCAAATATGAACTGCTGGCTGCTCGACTGAACCTTGGGGGAATAAATTGGCTCTGGCTGTAGCTTTAACTACTTACTGTTACTGTTGGTACAGCTTCACATGAATCACAGTCGCACACAATAGTCTGCCGGCCCTCATATAACCGAGGCCTTTTCCTCTCTGTAACATTGCAAGGGACTGGGGAAAGGCAGCGCTTCCACAGAGGATGTGAACATGGGCCGTGGGCACATTGTTGGCCTTGAGTCTCACCACGCTGCAGTCTTCCAGGGCTTTTGGAGTAAAGGGGGGGGCGGTAGTTGGTAGTCTGCTTCTGTGGTTTCCTGTTCGCATGGCTTTTAGACCTACAAGACACCAGGGACCCAGCCACTGTGTAAGAATATTCAAGGGGGGCGAGTAAGTCCCTGCTTGACGTCAGCAATGTGTTGGGTTCGCGTGACGTGTTGAGAAGGGAGAAATAGGTGAAAAAGAGTTGGCCACCTTTCCGACAGTGTGACTCAGAGTGAACGGAGGGAGAGTGTGAGCCGTCTGCTTCCTTCTGAAAGACTGCAAGGCCAAATAAATAGTATGTTCTGCCCTGCAACAGCAAAGGTAATAATAAAACAACCACTATATTGGCCCAGAGGAGAAATGTAAATCACTTAGTAGCATTTAAAGATTTTATTTTTAGCTATGAAATCTTAAAAAGAGTAACTGTGTCAGACAGAGAAGAAGCAAGCCCTAAAGAAGACAGAAAATTCTGCCGCTCATGACTACTTCATTTTGGGTTTTTTTTTTAAAAAAAAGGAAATTTCCTTTTAAATCTTCAGTTTTAAGTTACAAGATGCAGAAATGAACCTGTTTTAAACCAATACAGAGAGAAGAGTTACGATTTCTGAACAAGACAGTGGAAATCAGTAAAAAATTCCTTTGGAGAATCAACTTTAATCACCACTTTATCACTCTCGTATTTCACTGCATTTTCTGGTCTATGACTCAAAAATGTCAGTGTTGCATAAATCTTGGAACAACTATCATCACCTCAGGAAAGGAAGACGTTTTCTCGCTCTGCATCCTCGTCATGTCTGCGCGTTGGCATGACCCCCTATTGTTGTAAAAAAGGCTGAAAGGAGCTCTTTGATGCGCTAAGTGATTTACAGACCTGCAGGACATAAACAAACGGTTCATTCAGGACTCTGGGCAGGAAGTGCCCTCCAACTTCAAACGGGCGCTCTGAAAAAACAATAACCCGAGGCTGATTTCACTCCCGTCACATTATTTCTGTCACTGGGCTCAGTGGCACAAGTGGCAGGTTTGACTGGAAGAAGAAGCCAGACTGTTTTTTTTGGTTTTTTTTGTTTTTCCTTCATTCTGTCTGTCATCGCCTATTATAACTTATCATGACTCATGTAAGAAATATATTTATATTCCATGTTTGATTTAACAATTGAGCCTCAGGACTTTTTAAAATATATTTAATATAATATAGGACATTTTAATATAGTCTTAAAATGTAAGTAACAGTGCATTAAGAGAAAAGAGGTGCATTTCTCGCTAAGGAAAGATAATGTGGAGAAAACTGTTTCAACAAGAGTTTGGTGTCAGTCAATATAGAAGTGGTGTTTGATGGCCTACAAAGTTCTGCTCTTTTAAGACTTTTTATCTGTGTGTGTTGGCATGTTTTGCACACTATGTCTGTGCTGTGTAAATTAAAACAGAGCCAGAAAAGAAAGTTTGGGAGAGAGAGGGATGACACACGAGCCTGAGTCATGCATGTTCGATCACAATCTTTTAGACATGCTTTCTAACATGGACATATAACAGAGATATGTATGATTAATGTTATTGTTATATTATATTGTAATGTTCTCATAAGCTTCTTTAATTTTTTCAGTTTTCTCTGCTGGTCATTAAAGTTTTATCATGTAAGTGGAGACAACTTGGAGAAAACTACAAACAAAAAATTGGAATAAGAAGCAGGAGCCTTGAACTAATAAAAAGTAACAATATAAAAAGAAAATATGAAATATTATGTTGCATTATTGGCTTTCCAAGCTTTTTTTGTTGTTGTTTTTTACCATTACTGGAAAAAACTTAAAATTAGATCAGACAATTTCAAGATTGATTTTATTTACAGTAATTCATAAAACATAATGATTCTAAGTGAAAGGTAGCTGCATAAGATATATTAGTTGTATCCCTCTTAAAATTAAATTTATCCCAAACATGTTACACAGTACTGAATACATAGATGCAAAAGTAAATTGTTAGATATAATTATATAAGAGTTTTTAGAATGTAACAATGATCAAATAAAATGTTGCATGTGCCCGCATTGATTATTAATGTAACTAATATTCAACATAGTATGTTTTATGTATGTTTTGTTATGGTATTCACAAATACAAGTACAGTGGTACACATATGCATGCACACAGAGACATTTTTTTATAATCAGAAGACATACAGATCTTTTTAAAAGCTATTTTGTCTTCCAGCCTCCATACCTCATCTGCATTAATACCAAAGCCATCAAACTTAGTTGACATCTATGCTTAAAACTTCTTATTATATGATGAACACACATTTCAGTCCCAGGTGGAATCTGTTCCTCATAAATCTTCATGTAACAGCATCATCAGAGTCTGTTTCGTTTGAACCTCTCACACCAGCCTGTATCTCTGATGATGCTCAGTCAGGGGCTGAGGGTCGGGGGGGTTGCCCTTTAAATCGGTATCCTGTTGTGTTACAAAGTGAGAAATAATCATTCATTAACCCCTCTGACCCGGCAGAGGAGGGAGGGTGGGGTTGGATATCGCCTCTCATTGTCTCGGCCTCTCTGCAGCTGGGTCAAGCCGATTGACGATGCACATAAATGATCTTAAATGGATTAACTGGCCAAACACGGCCCGCAGTTTCCTTTTCAATTATGAGCTGACGGGGTTTATAAAATGGAGCTCAGTGTGGACAGCAGAAAACAGAGGACCCCTTGGGATTACTGGGTTGTGCTTGTGTGTGTGTGTGTGTGTTTGAGAGAGAGAGAGATGGAGAGAGAGATGGAGGAGAAAAGGGTGTTTGCAGCCTGTAGGACACTCAGGGACTCACTTGGAAAGGTTTTTTATAAGGGGAGAGGCTGGATGAGAACTGAGAGGGAGGGTGGGTGTGTTGGTGTATGTGTCAGCATGTGTGTGTGTGTGTGTGTGTGTGCACACGCGTGCTTGGGGTCTCAGACATGTCATCTCTCAATAAGCTCCCTGAGGTACAGAGTTTATTGTCGCAGTGAAGAGCCTGACAGACAAGTTAATCAATCTAGCAATTTGGTGTTGCACGTCTCCCTTGTTGCTGCCCATCCCCATCACTGCACACACACGCACACATGCTGCACACACACTTAGGACTGGGTTTGTATTGCAATGTTTAAACAGCAGGTGGAACTTATCATCTCGTTATCTCAGCCTTTTCTCACAAAACAAGCAAGCTGAGCATAAAAATCTGCATGAAATGTCTCCGCTTGCTGGCAGGATTAACACAACAAACAGGAAGAAGAGGGACGCAAACAGCGTCCTGCTCAGGTATATAAATTTGTACTAAGATCGTCTTTGAGCTAGCACACAAAGAGTGTTTGACAGTGATTCATCAGATGAATTACAGTTCAGGTTCCTGTGAGTGTAACGATCCCTCAGCCAAGACAAAGATTATAAAAATGTTTTAATTCTGAGTCATGCAAACAGTTTCTTTGTGTTTCTCAGTGAGTCTTCACTTAACAAATCCAGACCAAAAAACAGGGATAGTTATTTTGCATCCTGCAGTGATTTAACAAATCAGGAGTTCTGGTTCTAGAGGTGTTTTAAGGAAAATAACATTTTAAGCAACAATATGCAACTTGACCGCTTAAATTTAACTTCATGATGCACAATAACAAATCGCACAAGATAGCAATTTTAGTAAAACCGGGTCATATTTTATAGAGAAAATGTCCTCTGTTTTTCCCTCTGATGTCTTATGACTGCTCTTAGCTTCGCTAAATAAAAGACCGCAGACAGACAGACCAGTCCTGAGACATCAGAGGAAAAACCAGAGGAAATTTTCTCCATGACATTTAACCCAATTTTACTAAAATTGCTGTTTTGTGTGACATATTAACATGCGTCATTATGTTTCACTTTTTTAAAGCGCAGGCTGCAGTCAAGTTACAAACTGTTGCTTTAAGATAATTGCCAGCAAGGCAGAGAGGGAAAAATTAAAGTTACAAGCATTTGAACACTTAAAAGCAAAGTTTTTTACATTGGCTGTATGATCGATGTGATCCCATTTTTTTCTTCACTCTGTATGACCAGAAGAGTTTCTGAGCGGTGCTCACCTCAAGAATACCTTGTTAACCGAAAAAATTAATAAATAAATAAATAAAAAAAATATATACATATATATATATATATAT
>JAQFJA010000026.1:23229244-23243262 GCA_029874485.1 Naso brachycentron | reverse complement strand
CAAAGTGACAGTTAACCAGCACAATAAAGATCTGTACCGCACTGCAAAACACCCAATTGTGACTGAAATTGCACCATGTTTGAAGATGGCAAGAACTGCATGCATGCCGGTATCTTTATTAAAGAGAACTGGTGATAAAATATTCTCCTGCATAAATCGTTCATGATGATAAAGATACAGAAAAATTAAAATTCAGGGCAAAAACCAGTATACTGTAAATTTTTTAGAGACCACCCAAAATTTCACGTTTTCAGGGGAGCTCGTGTCTTATCAAGGGGAGTCCAGCTCCGCCAGGCTCTGCCGTATTTTGCACCCTGCTTATTGCTTTAAAAGCCACCTTAGAATCTGAAAGTCAAGTCTGAAGTGGATGTTTGGTATGTGTACACAAATATGGTGGTGGGTACGGAGTAAGGTCAAGATCTCTTAGCTGCTTTAAATTAGTTTCGAGCTCTTATTTAAACTGAAGTGCACTGCTTATGCAAGTATAAAATAAGTTTTCATGTGGAAGCAAAAGAAACAGACCAACATGATACTTGAGCACTCTAGGGCAGAAAGTTGTAAAAGGCTGAATGATGATTGCAGTGATGAAAAATTATTCTAAGCCTTTTGACCATGAAAGCCCACTTGTTGCAGTGTCAAATACCAGAAGCTAGCCAGCAGCACATTATGCCATTCGTATTCTATTTAAAGTGAGAAAATAAAGCCAACATTAATCTGAATCAGAAGCTGCTACTCTTCAGAGTCAAATAACACATCTAAACATGAAGATAGAGTTTTATTTCAACCAACCATGACAATTCTACCTTTAGTCTGTTGTCAAATGACAAGGAGAGACCTGACTATGTACAGAGAGACAAATTGAACGCATGTTATGATCTAAATTAGGAATCAGAAGACCACATTCTCATATTTCCATTTATTGGTAGGTTGTTGGTACGATCACATCTCCATACACGCAGTCCTCCTCCAAAGCAAGGTTGTATTTGCTTCCGCTTCCTCCTTTGTAGGCACTTGTCACAATCCTGAGCCAGCCTCTCTCACCCTGCAGGGAGAAAAATCTTAAGGTCACTTGGATCAGCAGTCTAGTGTCAGCTGCTGCATTTCAGTCCAACATCCATTTTAAAATGTCAGGTTAAAAGCTACTGAACCAGGCAGGGACTGAGGCTGTGCAGCTATGTGATGACTCACCCATGGCTCTCCCCAGGAGTTACGCACAATCCAGTATTCAGTGCCGTTTTCCACACCCCAGCCAGCGACTGACACAATGTGGTTGATGCTCGTATACTCAACATACTCAGAGTACAGACCGCCAGCGTATGCGTCGAGTTTCTCGGTGGCCATGATTCCACAGCTGGGGAGAGAAAGTCAAGGACATTATTTGAGAACAGATGTGATTTGGCATATATGGTCATTGCTGGTACAGAATTTAGCAACCCCTCTATACAACTGAGGTCATGTGAAACGCAGCTTTTAACCTTTTAAAACCAAAGTTAACTTTGACAACCTGATTGGCCCTCCAGCGTAGATTTCTGCCATCATATTATCTCGTCCACTGATGGCTCCAAAGTCGCCTACTTTCCACAAAGTGTAGTTCTGCACATTGTTGCACTCCCCAAAAGTGGTGCAAGTCCCACATGCATTGAATGGTTTGCATTCTGAGAGATAAGGAGACTTCAAGTTAAGGCTCATTCATAAAATGTATAGGTTAAAGCTCACACTAATTCTGAGTTCTTACTCTGGTCAATCGCCTGGTAGTTGTTGCAGGTCTCGTCAGGGATGCCGTGTTCGTGGGCGTACTCCCACACTCCTCCGTGGTCTCCTCCGTGACACGTGCCAGACTCAGCGCAGTCAACCACGTGTTGGACAGAAAGGTAAGCAGATGGCCACACTCCATTCCGCTTTATGTTGATACGATCTGCGCAAGGCAGAGAATATAAATATTTGCTTTGGAACAGCTCAGCTAAAATCTCAGGAGTCGAGGCTCCAAACATTATTGTCACAACATTTAATCTGCACAGCATTCTTGAGATTAATAAAATTCCCCTCTGTAATGCCCAAATGGATGAGCTCCAAATTCAGGTTCATGTCAACACATGATGTACATGTGTTACTCACTGTATGCAAACTAGAGCAAGGTCAGGTCGTAGCATGTTGAGAATCAAGTAATCCATCACAAATTCAAGTGTCAAGGCTTGTGGGGTTTTTATATAAATATGACATTTAATATTTGCTTTTTGTCAAGGGTTAGCCAAGAGTGATAACGCTTGCTAGCACACAAATGTATGAAGCTAAAACCAGCAGCTGATTAGCTGAAAGCTAAAATTAGGAGCTTGCCTGGCCATGTTTTAGTTTAGAGTCTTTAAGGTAATTTTATATTTAAACATGCTTCAACTCAAGTATTATGCACAGACATGAATGTAGCACTCATCTAGCTCTGAGCAAAAAGCAAATACTAGGCCTATTTGCAAGTAATAGTAACCATTCAACCTAGACATTTGATTTAGGTTCAAGAGGATTCGGTCTGAAATGTTGGAGGGCAAATAGAATTCATCTGTGCTGCTTAAGAACAGTCTTTGAAGGATTCAAAAGGAAGTATTCAGGGATCTCATATGAGCAGTTTTAGCAACGATTTTGAAATCTTAAGTGTTGACAACATGTTCTGTGGGGATCATGAGGGGAGAATTTCTGATATAGTCTGAATTTCTTTAGAAACACAGGACTTGTTCTGCCAAAATAAATGCACCTGAGGCAAGTCAGATGACGTTTCTATTTTGACAAATGTTAACATAAGCTTGAACAGGAAACACTAACCCGCCATTGCACTGGTGCTACCATGAGCCCAGCAGGAGCCACAGTACTGAGGGATGTGCTGGTTACGAGTCGTGCTGGCGTAGTTGACACCATTTACGTTCCTCCAGTCCCAAGACTTTGGCAGCTCAGCGAGGTTCAGAAGTTCATGAGGACGAGCCGTGGTTCTAAGAGAGACAGAAGACTTTATATAGTCGTTTTATGAGCACATCCCAGGCAGCAGGTTCAATTTTCAAAATACACATCAAGAGGGTTTCTATGGTGAGGAGAAAACAGAGCCAGTAAGGAAATACACTGTGCTCTTCAGTCAGAGGGAGGGGGAATTTGGTCAAGTTTGCATGTTTCATCAAGTCAAAAATTAATCCCCGTTAGCTGTTGAATGAATGGTATTAAATGAAGTCTACTTAAAAATTACGTAGCTGACCAAGACTCCAGGAAAAACCTCACACAGAGCTCTGACTGAAGCCAATAACTTGATATATATAAACTTTGCCCTCTCTTTGTCTTTGCCATGGGATTAACTGTGCAAAGTTAAGCTTTCCGGGTAAACTTTTCCTCTGTGTACAAGCCCAAGCTTCTACTTCAGCAAAGACAAAAATGTAACATAAGCCATGTGTAAAGGAGAAACACTGGGCTTGCCCAGGTCAGTGCAAAGCCTGTGCAGTGTAGTTGATGGGAAGAAGAAAAAAAAAAGTCATAGGAATGTACTTTAGAAACGAATTTGGAAATCTCTAAAAATCAGCTTAGCCTCTAGCAGTCTCCATGTCATGCTAGTTTAGGTTAACAAAAATTGTTGGTTAATCTGTCTCTTTAGCTAATTAGCTGCCTTGAGATGATGAAAACACAAACGCTACAGAAATGAAGGAACTCAGGCAACTTACTTCACCCCAAAATTGGGTTTTCTGAGCACTGGGTTGTAACAACTTGGCCTCTCTGTATAAAAGTGTCTTGCTGAAACAGCAAGTATTGAGAACATAAAAACAAAAATGACAAACTGAGCCATGCTGAGCCACCGGGCATCAAACAATAAACTAGAAAACATTCAGCTCTGGCCTAAATACCTAAAGACTAACCAGCAGAGAGAGAGCAAAGCTGCTGTGTGTCATCAAGCTAATCAGCTTTCATTGTTCTCACCTGGGATTTGCTCTGAATTAGTGCAGGTTTAAGTGGAGAACTGAATTCTAGATGTTGACTCTGCTTGTAGCGTAAACATGCTTTGTGATACTTTACTGAAAAACAAGTAAGTGTTTCCAGTAACGTCAAGTTTTTTGTTTTTCACCTGTCTGTCATAAACTAGGCCTCAGTGTTTTTATGTTTTGAGCTGTGAAATGAATAAATCTGAATTAAATTGTTATTCAGTACTCTTTTGATGATTTAATGTGATGTCATTTTCAATGTTAAAAAGGCTCTATTAAGACTCTTTAAAATAAGATACTTGTTTTTAAATATGTTGTATTTTGGGTCACAACTGTATATATTTTACTCATTAATGTATTTATATACTGCATGTCTTCTGCCTGTCTTCTAAAAAATGACTTTCCCTAATGTCGAGTAAAAAAAAACAAATTAAACTCAAGAAAAGCAGTTGGTTGATCTTGTCTTGACCAAAATTCTTCACAGTATCTTTCCATTTTGCTTGTCAGCATAGCAACAGAAATCAAAAGTGTAAAAGCTTGACTGTAGTTTAATATTATTCTGAGCATACTGATATTTATGAGTAGCTATGATTGATCTTCAGATTGGTTTTAAATCTTTAGCAGTGTGAGTCTGAGATCATAAACACTCCCCAAATGCAGTTTTTGGTTGAGAAATTCTATTAATTTAAAAGATATCTTTTCAAGTTACACTGATGCATTAATGCTTGACAGAAGCTCATCATTACGTCGCCTCATTCCCACGTGTCACTTTGTCTTTTTGTTTATGCTTTTGCAGCGTCTGCGATAACAAAGACTTTATCGGGCTTCGCTGTGAGACCGCAAACAGAGCATGATGCTAATTGACTGCCTGCCATCCTCTCCCATCTGCAGGAATAGAAAGTCATATTTAATGCGTTGATTAAAATCTAATCCCTCCATGTGAGTCGGAGATGAAAGTAATTTTCATGTAATGGAGACTATTAATATTTAGATATAGAAAGGAAACCAGATCCCAGATTTGCAATCAGCTGGCGGATGGTAAATGATATTTAAGGCTGCCAGTGAGCTGGAAACCAAAGCGTGCAATGCAAATAAGTTTGAATCGTTTCCAATTAAAAATGTTCTCTCTTCTTGCATACAAATGTATGTTTTTCAAATTATCATACAGTACTATTGGCAAGCTGATACACAAAACAAAAAACATCTAAACTTAACCTCATGTACAGTGCAACTCAGTATGTGCAGTATGTGGCCAAAAGTATGTATAGCTGGAGCACATGGATGAGTAAAATTTTAAACTTTTTCTAAATTCTAGACTTTTGCCAGCAGGTGCGACTGATTACGCATTGATCTCTGAAGTTTCTTCTCTACCTGTAAAGGGCAGTCTGGTACAGCAGCAGATTAATATACAGTGGTTTAGAAATTTGTTGTTTAGTTATCGCATTGAAGACTTTATAGGATTTTATAGGCTACTTATTGCATATTGAGAGCAATACAACTCGTATTCACCAGCTGCTGTTTCCTGCCAGCCTCTGGTGGTTTTAAGATGCTCAGTGTTCCACAAAGTCTGACTAGAAGATCTTGCCCTTGTTTTAGAATAACTTTCCTCTTACATAAAGATGTAATGAATTGTACTGTATCTTTCCTTTGATGTGTAACACATGTCAAGAGAGATCAAAATTTTAACAATTCATGCAGAGGAGTTTTCATGTTTCTAATGTCTGTTGAGGGTTTTCTTCCCTCAATAATTAAGTAAAAAGATCAGTGGAAAAAACTCATACTTTGATTGATAGTGTGTTTAAATATCTAACTGTGGGTGTTTTCTTGGCAACAGAAACTGTGCAAAATACATGTAAACATGTCTGTGAAATGATTCGAAAAATATACCTCTACGTAGGTTGAAAATCTGAACAAACTTGAGACACGTTAAACACAACTATAAGGTGTAAATAACCTGTGAAAACCCTTCATATGTGGCGGATGGTGTTTTTAGTCTGCTCTTTCTTGTGATTGGCTCTCTTGAGTCACGCAGCACTCCACATGCAGACATGTAAAACATATGTCAGAGCCGAGCTAACCGATGACTCATCCTCTGACATGATGGCTTGTTACAGGGGTATCAGTGTGATATCTCCATGATTAGCATCGTTAGCCACCTCCACGAGCATGTCCCCTTCTGCATTAACGTCAGCAGCATCATTAGTGCACTTGTGAACCAAGTGATCGATTTGTATTCGAGAGAGCTGGTGTGCGATGTGTGGGTCCGTGACTGTTTATACATCTGTGTGCATGTTGGGGAGATAATATCCATGTTCACTGATCCATGTCAAACTTCGAGGTCATCTGAATTTTTCTGGCATTTCCTCAGAACGGTGGCTCACCCACATATATTCTCCACTCACCTGTCAACTGTCATGAAGGAGTGAAAGCCAGATAACTGGACAGATTATTTGAAAGAACAGCCAAAGAGAGATTTTTACAGACAGCTCCAGTCAATTTTTGTCCATATTCTGGGTTGATAGAGAAGAAAAACATCTGTAACCCTCAGTTTAAGGTCAGATTTAAAGGCAAAAAGAAATCAAACATGCCCATATGTCAATTTAATAGTAGTTAATAACTCACAAGGCAGTATGCAAAGTGTGCAACAGCACAGGGCTTCTCACCTGGCCTGCAAATCTGCAGATTTAAAAAAAAAAAAAATAAGCCTATATTTTAATTTTTTATTAGTTCTTCTCTAACGATGCTTCTTCTTACGTATTAATTTTTTTAAAAACAAGGTCACATTTAAAAAATCTAAGGAATTATTCTTTTTTATTTTTTATTTGCGATGCTGGGTTTCATACGTTGGTTGCTCACTGCAAGCAAGAAGTGGAGGGGAGAGCCACTGCACCAGAGTGCGACCGATGGCTTTAACAGTTGCTGAGAAAAGGAGGAAGTTTAAAAAGAATGGAAGGATTTCATAAATCACTGCGAGGGTCGATGGTGTTATTATCATCCGCTGTTTTGTTCTGTCTGTTAAAAAAGGATATATGAAGCAGTTCATTTTTTTTACCTACCTACATATTGTTTTTGTGATTATAACATAAGGGTACTGAAAAAGTTCGACAGCTAAAAAAATGTGTAGGCATAAGGCTGTGTATTCTAGCCCTCATGGTCAAAATGTATTCCCAAACAAAGTGACAGCTGAGCTGACTTGATAATGTGAAGTCACTGGTTTTACAGTTTTAGTCCCTTTGAAAAACAGTAGAAAGTCAAAGCTGAAACTATGTGCATGATAAAGTTGTGCTATTTCATTGGTTAAAGTGTATAGCACCAAGATTACGCCTACAGAAGAATTGAAACAGCTGCAAACGTGAATAAAAACTAAAAATATAAATGAGCAGGTGGATATGCACACCCCCCTTGCGACAGCGCTGTGCATATCCACCTGTTTTTTTTTCATGTTATTATTTAAGGCATAATTAAGATAACGGCCAATGATCCTACCATGATTCAAATGATCAGTCATTTCAGTCAGTTGCTTTGAATTTAAACAATACGTGCATTTTAGGAGTTACACCTGCACAGGTGGATTCAAGAGACTGGGGGATAAAATACTGTTGAGTAGAAACATATATGCAGTGTTTATGCGATGTAAATGCAGCACATATGTTGTATATATGCAGCACATAAGCAGTATATCTGCAGCACAAGGTCATGTTTTGGGGTATTAGTTTACATTTTCCAGTTATATTTTGTAGTTTCTTTTCTCCTGCTACATGTTTTGTTGATGCTCCTGTATTTGTTTCATTTCCAGTCTGTTTTCTTTGTGTGTCATCTGTGTTTTATTAATTGATTAGCAGGTGCATTTATAGTCCAGGTGTTTTCCCTCTTGTATGTGTCAGTTTGTTGTGTTTTGGCTCCCCTGTGTTTCTCCTCTCTGTTTGATCGTATTTGTCAGTCTGTCTGTCTCCTTGCCTGTGTGTTCCTCTTCATGTAAGCCTGTTTTTTTTTTTTAAATAACTTCACTTAATCAGCATGTTGTGTGTCAGTCCACTCTCCGCAAGTTGCTCTCAATGTGCCCACAGAAGTATTAGAAACATGTAAGATCCACCATTACCTAACCAAAAGCACATGTTGTCATGCACAGATACAAGTACCGTGTAACTTTAGTTTTAAAAAACTGGCTTTAGACATCAGCGCACTGGGGGCAGCAAAGGAAGCTTTTATAGCCTTTAACTTTTCATTGGTCAGTCTGTTTACCTTTATGTTACTATGATGGAAATACATTTTGTGAAGAGTTCTTTATAACTCCTTAGGGAATCAGAACTCAAAGTTAGACTTTAGACCTGGGACTTGACTTTAAATGAGTCAGTCTTGACTTTTGACTTGAGTGCAAAGATTTGAGACTTGCAAGACAATGACTTGGTCACACCTGTGGAAAGGAGAGCACTGCAAAAAGTGTGCAGCTGAAAGGTACTTTATTGCACTTACACAGCATACAATGAAATTTGTTCTCTGTATTTAATGGGCCTTATATATACATTTAATTGAGTCTTTTTCAACATGACCCAGCACCGGAACAAACACTGAGAATTCCCTGTGGGTGAGCATGTTGGTTTTTTGAAGATTCTGTGTATATAACCCATCCCTGAGGCGTAGTGGGCAGCTACAGCACAGCGCCAGGGGAGCAACTCCAGATCTTAGCCAGTACCTCGGCCGAGGGTACTGACTGGAGATAGACCTATATAGATGTTTTGATGGTGGGGGAAACCAGAGCACTCAGAGGAAACCCGGGGAGAACATGCAAACTCCACATAGAAAGCCAGGAATTGAACCCAGGACGTTCTCGCTATGATGCAACAGTGCTAACCACTGACCCACCATGCCGCCCACATAGAATTTTAACTCTTTAAAGGATCAGGTAAACATGGGCCACATATATTGCATAAACCTCAACCATTTTTCCCCGAATAGCTTTACCTATGAGACATTGTGTTTGCTTACATTTTGTCCATAATAAATAAATGTTACAGAAAGCAAAATGTGTGACATTAGTTCAAAAGAATGTCTGTGTAGACGTCCTTCTTCAAGCTAATATTTGAGCTAGGAAGACAGCACTTGAAAGGAACAATTTTTTCAGGCGTAATAACTTTCATCTCAACGGCCCTGGTTCCCCCCCATCTCTCTTGCTCAGTGATTTTTGATCAAATAAACGGAGACATTCTCTTTAGAAGGATGAATTACCTATACCTAGCAACTTTCCTGTGTCCTATAGTGTTTCTGTACCCTGTTTCAACATGAATGGCAGTAAATGAGGTTTAAAAATGCAGTCTGAGATACCCCAGTATACACATGGTCAAATTTGCGTTTATGGAAGACAGGGTTGATCTCTGCTAATGGTGAGCAGTCAGAAATAGATGTTTAAGTCTTTTCAGGCTACATCGTCTTAAGCAAAAATATACAATATAATTTAACTGGAAAATATCCTCTCTCTAATTTAACTAATTTAGAAACAAGGAAATGTGTTTCATTTAGTTGTACAGCGTTTCAATGTTTACTTTCTTTTATCTTGTGGCTTTTTACTAACAATGGCATTTGCTGATTTATGTGATGCTTTTAACTTTAATTTGTTTTCTGCATTAAACACTGTGCAGCTTTGTTTTTGAAAGGTGCTAAGTCAATAAAGTTAAAGTTATTAGTTCTACAAAATGTAAGATTTTGAGACCTTGCACCAGATTTAATGCCTGGTTTGTAGTGTAGACCTCTCGTCCTTTCAAATGCGCCCACATTTTCCAGCTGAGAAGATTTCAAAGGCTCTGTACCAAGCTCCTGCCTCTCCAGTGGAACCACCTGTCCACCCGGACCAAATCCCTCAGCCTCAAAGTTCACCGTCGGGGGTTTCGTCACCCAGCGAGCCATTTCACATTCGATTGGCTCAACTGACGCTAACAAAGCCACAGCGATGACAGACTTGTTAAGCACATTTCAGTCATCGCAGTCATAAATAGTTTTTAATAGAGAGAGCATTAGAATGTGGTCAGAGGACTTAAACCTGAGGAATGGGGGCTCAGAAAAATCCCCATGATCTTTACCAGTCGTGTCATAAAGCCGATAATGTTAACGGCCCCTGTGGTTCATGAGAAGTGAGGGGGATCAGAGAGGTTAAGTAGACAGGAAGACTCAAGGTACTGATGTTAAATCAAATGCATCCATTTTAACAGAAAGCACTGTTTCACATAAAATGGATATCATCTTCAATAGGAATATTGAACCAAAGACATCGGCACTGTAATGACAGACAACCCATGAATTCTGGACCCCATTTTAATCTTCTTCAACCCCAATTCCACAAGGTTAGGACCCAATGTTACAAAAGTTTGGGATTTTCATAAGTATTATTTTAATCACGTTTTGACTTTTATTTCTTGATTTCAGATTAGATTTAATTCATTGTTAAAGCAAGTTTTGTTGTTTGGTTTAGTATATTTTTCAAAAATGCTTAGTCATAGTTTAGTGTTTATTAGTTTTAGTGTTAGTTTTAGTCTTTGCCACTTTCTCCCGACTTTAGCCGTTGCCACCATGATGCCAGCCAGGTTGGTTTTCTTTGCCAGGAGAAGGGCATGGACCAACTAGCACTTGCACACCACAGGAGAAACATAGATCTTGAAAGATAGAATCAATATCCACCCAAAATACCATGACAATGAAAAATGAGGATATTTTCTCTATAACTTTATTTTATTTTAGTTAGTTTTGCAACTTACAATACAGCTTTGGTTAGTTATCCTTTTTTGGAAAGTCTCTTTTTATTTTATTTCAGTTAACGAAAATGTTTTTTCTGTTCTACTTTCCATTATTTCGTTAGTTTTCGTAAACAATAATAATCTAGGTTAGGACATCTTGTAAAATGTAACTAAAAACACAATGCTATCATTTTATTATAAATGTGGTTACTGAGAACGGTGTATGAAGTGTTTCCAAGCCCAATCATACATATCTTTCATAAAATCATGTTTTCATCAAATTGGGGAACTCGGATGGACTCAGATACCATCACCTGTTTACTTGTTTACTGTACAAATTTTCTGCCATTCTCTGAAACTGTATTCCAAAACCACCAAGAACAATCACACAAGACTCTAGCATTCAAGCCCTATTTTGGGTTTAGTTTCGACTACTACAGCACGACTGTCATGAAACTGTCACAAAAATCATAGGGAAATAGCCACATATTGAATTTAGAGGAATCATGTATAAAGTCACAAATTCTCCATTAGGAAGTCATCCTGACTGTCACCATGAAAATGGATGATTTGTGCCCATGTTCATTTATAATTCACGACCTGCCTCCATTCTGGGCTGAAGGGGCATGACGAGGCGTCGTTCATATTTTCTAAACTGGGATGAAAATATGTTGAGTCACGACTTACTAACTTGCACAATACAACCTGTCCAAAGCCCACAGCGCTGCTATGGATTTAGTTTTACTTTTGAGATCACCATGATTCTCACTCTATGTTTATTTTGTTCCACATCCAAATCCAGATAGATTAAAAGCCTCCTAAGCCATTCCAGTTCTTAAAATAAAACAATTACAACACTCTGCATACCTCAGTGATGCTCTGAGCGTTTCAGCAGTTTGAATCTAATTAAAGGGTGAAGAACTGCAGACTAGATTATTAAAAAAGAAATCCTAGAGTGGGCATCACGGTGGATCAGTGGTTAGCACTGTCGCCTCATTGCAAGAAGGTCCTATGTTTGATACCCAGCTGGAAATGCAGGATAGATTAACTGGTGTCTCTAAATTGCCTGTAGGTGTGAGTGTGAATGGTTGTTTGTCTCTACATGTCGGCCATGTGGTGAACTGGCGACTAGAGTGGAGATGCTGATGTGAAATATATCTCCTCTCTGAGTATTGATTCTTGATATTGTCACATCTTTCAGCTGTTGTCTTTCTGCCCTGCATTTCATCATAAAGACAACTTCTCCATCAGAGCAGCTCTGGGACGTCTTCATCTCTTCAGAATGTTTGAGATTCTGTCAGTGGTGCTCTTTTCTGTTTGTGCTGTCTCCCTCAGTCTTGTTCTGTTTATTAGCTGTTCAGTAGCACCTCAGGGCTCGCTGTGTTTATTGAGTGCTTGATCGGGTTGTTTACATTTAACACTTTTTTTTCCATGCTCGCTGCTCAGGGGAATCACTGGCTGCACTGTTCAGTTGTAGAATCCTGCAGAAGGGAAATGCAGCATGCAATCATGAACTAGGTGGAGACGCCAAAATCAATGTGGTCTCATTTTCTCCAGTCATTCATTGTCTATCCCATCTTTTCCACTGCCGCTTCCTGAGGAGAAGTGGTGGCATTTTAGTTACTGCAAAATATGTGCTTCACACAAAGCACCACTTCTTGTTTTCCAGAGGATCGTTCCAAAGAAATGTCTACCAGAGACTGTTTACAAAAGGCGATGAAAACACTTCTATGAATTAGGCACAAGACGGATCGCCATCATGCTTTATAAGCCATTAACACGGAACAGAAAAAACATTTCTCTTCACTTCAGCCACGTTTTCTTTTCCTAGCGTATCGTCTGTCAGATGCTACTTGAGCCCACAGACCAAACCGTCCTCTGGAACATTTACTGTTTATTTGGCTGTGCAGTCCTGCATAACTGAGCTCTGTTGGGAACAAAAGGTCACCTGACACACGTTACGCCTGTGTTTTGTGTATTCCAGCTCTAGCATGTCCACCTCTCTGTGCTTTTATCCCCCAGCAATCTTCTTTAGGCCCTTGGAGACTAAAAAAACATCCCTGGAGCACAAAACTGTGGACGTTATGAGTTTGCTTAGCTCTCCTGTCTATAGGCTCTCCTTCCCCTGAATTTCCTCTCTTCGCCTTTGGCTGGTATTTCGCTTGTTGTGCCGCAAGTTCCCCCCTTCTGTGATGTAATTTTTGTTAAACAAGTCCTTCAAAGTGGGCTATGCCTGAATGGCTGATTCTCACTAATCCCTTGACTGAACTGCCCCCTCCTATGGAGTCAATGTATAGATGTGCATGCACAGATTCTGCACCGTAAGGTCACATTTGTTTGCCTGGCTGGATCACCACCATAGAGGACTAATCCTGCAGAATTAGTCCATTCAGCAACCACCTCTTGACCAGGAGGCATTGGCCATTAAAATGGTTACAAAAGGAATGCCTGAGTCCCTTACAAAGGGTTTTTTTTTCTCCATAAGGTAAAGGTAACCCACAGAGCCAGTTACAGTTCCGTCAGCTCAGTTTGAAGCCCCATGTGGCAGATTTCATTCAGCACATTGATTGTGCTTATTAAAAATTTAGAGAGTCTAATTGGAGCATGTGCAGACTACATCCGCTGTAGGTTTTTTTCACAAAATGGCAGCTGAGCAAGGTTTGATTTTATTTTGTAAATCAGAATTATTATAGGCTGTTGGTTGTTTTGCTTTGTGTTAAAGTGCAAACTTTGACAGCTTTAAAGACATTTAACGCACATTTAAACTCCGCACAAAGAAATCGGAAACCCCAAAGTCCTCGAGCTCCAGCACATATCCTGCCTTTGTTCTCCATGATAAATGTTATCAAGATGCCACATGTGATTACTCCTCTTTTTCAAATTGAGACCCAATTCAAGCAGGAGCTATTCCCCCCTGTTGAGTGGTCTTGACAGAAGCAATTTCCTAGTTCTAATCGAAAGGTTTCTTCATTGCTACAGATCTACTAAATAGCAGACCGGGCACACAGCAGCACCAGATGTGTCCCTGCATCCGCCGAAACCTGCAAGCTTATTTGTGTTTGGATTTTTACAAAGAAGCATGAAGAATATGTGCTGAATTTTATCTCTGGTGGATGATTTAATGGATGCATTCAGGTTGAAAATCATTCTGTTCCTCGATGCTGAATTACCTTTTCTGTCTTCACTGCAAAATTATTGTTCCGAAAATGGATCCACTTGCACAAAATGAAACTAAAACTTGATCATTCTGCATAAAACAAATGCTGGACTAATAACGCCAACACTGCATCCCACTTTCATACGGTACACCGATACTGGACTGGACTGTTTTGTACTAAACTGAGACAAG